>JABCKW010000904.1:0-37788 GCA_014824385.1 Fusarium cyanostomum
AAGAAACTATAAAGCTTTAAGAATTAACTCTAGGGAGCTACTTTAATATTTTTTAATACTGTTCTACTATTAATCTTACATTCGCCAGCACACATATCGCAAATTGTGCGAGACCCTGCGAGACCCTGCGAGATCGTCTATGTACCGGGTTTCGAGTCGGATCATCGTGTCATTATGACGATACTGGATATGGAACCGAGGCGAGAAATCCGCATCCGCCGCCTCTGGAAGAAAGTTCAGCCAGACAAGTTTGTTGATGCTATCAAGTCTCGCCTAAGACCGGGGGATTTCCCTGTTCTTGACTACCCAGATCAAGTCGATGACCACTTTGTCAATATCAGCAATGCTATAACCTCAGCTGTTGAAGAGTGTGTCAGTTGCGGCTCCTCGAAGCTCACCCAGGTTCCGTCCGATCACGGATGACGCCCTGGAAAGATTGAGGCTCAGACAGTCCGATGCTCTAAGGGACTGTTGCCGCACAAGACGTCCCCAATCGGGGCGCCTTTTGGAAAAACTCAAAGTCGAGGAAGAATAAATGCAGAGGTCACTTCGGACTACAGAATGGCGCTGTTCCATGGCCTCCAAGGCGAAGTCCATGGACGGCGCGTTCAAAACGGCGAAGCTGGGGAAGAGGATGGCCCAGCCGCACGAGCCGCCTCAACTTCCACCTATAACTTTCAACAATCAGACTTATCATGACGACGAGGACAAGATACGCGCCATGAGAGACAGCATCTGGAGAGACTCGAGCCAAGACTCTCCACCGCGGCCTCTTCCTCGACCACACTTGGACCTTGCAAGAACACAGTACCCAGCACCTCAAGACTTGGACGACGGGGAATTGGGCCGGCTCATTTACTCTCTGGATACTGGGAAAGCTGCAGGCCCCGACCAGATCGCGAACGAAGCCATCAAGATGAGCTTAGAAGTCACACTATCACACCTAGCTCATGGTTTCAGGGCTTGCCTGAGGCTATCACACCATCCGGCGTGTTTCAAACATGCGATAACAGCTCTGATACGAAAGGCTGGGAGGTTAGCGAGTCTCCCTAAAAGCTGGCGGGCCATCGCCTTGTTGCCTTGCATTGGCAAGCTGCTCGAAAAGATCGTGGCTATCAGGCTGAAGGACCTGGCCAACCATCACAATATTTTGCCACCCACGCAGTTCGGCGGAAAATGCACCACCAAGGCACTTCAATACCTCACGAATGTCGTCTACCATGCTTGGACAAAAGAACCCAAGAAGAAGGCTACTCTCGTATGCCTCGATATTTCAGGCGCCTACGATAACGTCGACCGGGAGAAACAACTCGACGTTTTAATCAGGAAGAACATACCAGACTGGATCGTGCTCTTTATTCACTCTTTTCTTTCGAACCGCAGCACTATGCTACAGATGCCGGGTCTTACCTCTGACAAGTTCTCGCTCGATGTCGGTATCGCGCAAGGCAGCCCGTTGTCTGTTGCTCTTGAATATCAGAACGAGGCCAACGTTGGGAAGAGATGCTCGGACTCATCCGTACAGAGAGCTTGACGGCCCTGCAGCTGTGCTTCTGGCAGCTGCTCGTATGTCTCTGGACGGCCGGTACTCTCAAGAAGGAGCGCGCCTGCTCTGGGCCAACAAGACGGAACGAAATGGCTGTATCCGCGGCTTGGCCCAGAAACAGGCCAACCGCGAGAGTGCCATGAGATGGGACGAGTACCGCTCTCAACGCTCCCTCGGCGGCAAGAGGCCAGTTCCAGCTCTGGCGGAGAATTGGGGGAAGAAGAGCCTCGCGTATTACTCAGGCTTGTCTCGGGCCCAATGCACTATGCTACTGCACTGCAGAACCGAGAACATCGGCCTCAACAGCCACCTCCACAAGATATCGGTAAGCTGCCCCATGTCCACCCCGGGTTCTTGGTAAAGATGTCCGCCTGACGGTCCTCCAGCGTGTCGACTCGGCAAAATGCCCATGCGGAAGCCCCAAACAAACCGTATTCCACATGTTTGTGGAATGCAGCAGACTCCAAGCAGCAAGGGAGTTGCTACGTGAGAAGCTCGGTCATACCGACGTCTCCCTATTGCTTAGCAAGGACGCAAAGATTGCAGCTGATTGGGCCATCGCTCACTTCGACATCGAACAGTTTGACTGGCCCAGGCAATTTTCCCAATTCCTGTTATCCAAGGACCAAACCCCGGCCCCCCATCGAGGGGACTCGACGTGTTAGAGAGAAAAAACACGTCACCACTGTGTTCAAATTTGATCGTGTCATTGAAGTAAGCTACCCTCCCCCATACGTTACAAGTTGCACCGAGACACCACACTGACGTTCTGTTTGGCCAAGTTCTTGCGTGTTGAAGCAGCTTTGTTGAGGATCTTTAACTTTGCTATTTGGCCGAACCTTCCAACCCCCCTCCCCCCCAACAACAACGGTAAGACACCAACTGCGTGAATGATGGTTCCTTTCCAAATTAAGCTTTCTTGATGATCGTTAACTAAACAGTTTGGCTTTAGCAGATTTTCGCCCCGATTGACTCATCCGTATGGTCCCTCATCTTTCCCACAGCCTGTCGGCCTAGGCGGTTTACTAATGAATCCAGCATCAGCAGACTTCCTTTCCCTTCCGCCCACAGTCAGTAAGTCCGTCTTAGGCGGTAAGTTGGAATCGCTTCTGACCAATTCAGCAGCCACTAAGGCCCCGATCGAAAAACCTCCACCGCACCAAGCAGCTCCTGCAGCCATAGCTCGTGGTCTTCCCCCTTGATAGCATCAAGAAAGGCTCCTTGGCTTGTATCTTGCCCTGACCCTTCCGCTAGGGTCTTAGCTAGGGCTTTGAGATATACCTTCTGGGTATAGGCAAAAGCTCCGAGCTGAATGACGCTCCTTGGGTTGTTCAAGAGAATGTCGCAGCCAAAAATAGCTAGCTGTAAGTATAAAGAAGTATAAATTTGAAACTCTTACTTATATTTCTTCATAGTGACCCTGTCAGAGTCTTCGGAGATCGTTGCAGCAACAGGCAAGCCGTCGTAAGGTCGATCGAGAAGGCCAAGCTTGCGGAGCTTGGTCTTGAGCCTACGCAAGGCATCGTCGGGGCATGTGTCGAAGTCAACTCGATGATTGGTAAGTGAATGTTGCGTGGCATTGGGCTGTTTAAGATGTCTCTATTGTGTAGATATTGTGTTCTTTTGCTATTGTGGCCTTCTTAGGAGACTTAAAAAAAGGAATGAATTATGATGCCGCATAAAACACTTTGCGCCTCTTATATATTGCCTGTGCGAGGATGATTTGGATCGTCTTGAAGTTACCCGCTGAGCCAACGGGTAACTTTATGGTAGCACTGATGTAACTCCGTATGTATCATGGAAAGTTTCTAGGCTGTCTGTGAGTCTGTGACTCATTGACGGCTTGTTGCCTCCACTCCATGCCTATAAAATCCGCCTCTTCCCCGCCCGCCATTATTGCGTCCTCCACCCACGTCTTCCTCTGCCAGCCTGCTCTGAGCCAAGGTCGACACTCGAACTCAGCAACCAGAGCCTCAATAGACGGCAGAAACCCTTGGGCTGCTATTCCAGCCACTTGATTACTATCCCTTCTTATCAGACTCTTGTCTTACTGACGGGACACCAGACAGACACTCGCCGTTCTGAAACGTCAGTCTTTCTCCGGGACTCCTCGACGCTCTTTTGACGCCATGTCTTCTCAAGCATCTCGTCGACCATACCTCGTCACCCTCCCCTACGATCTTCGACGCGAGATATACTGCCACTACTTTCAGCTCGATGGCGGCTACGTCTACAACCCAGTTTCTTACAATGGGGGGCTCACTACCGCTGACGGCAAATGCATCGATCTCTCCCTCATGTACGCCTGCCGATTGATTGCTGCCGAGACCCAGGATATACCCTTCAAAGTCAATTCCATTTCCTTCTCAACTGCGTACCATCGAGATTGGAGCCCACTGGCCGGTCGCTTTGAGTACCTCTCGGCTTATTATAGAGTACTGGAAGCCGACTTCCTCATGGGTCTTAGTCAATTTCTCACTCCCGAAATACACTCTGCAATTGAACTTCAATTTCCTCGATTTATGCCGATACTCAAGCGAGGCATACGATGGGATGGTTCATTTAGACAAGCCAGTGGCTTCCAGGATCGCCTCGTCAGAAATTACGCCGTCAACGGCGAGGGAGTTTTGGCCGCTAACCTCTGTCCCTGGATATACAGCAAGTCCGGCGACTTCTACGAAATTCCTTCCATGATCCAACAGGCTATCACGTACAGTTTACGAGTTCTTGGGCAGAAAGAGAAAGAAAAGCTCGCCGAACTGGTGAGCGACACCGAGTCCATCGGCAAGGAAACTCGTTCCAACCCCCACACATTCGACAACCTTCGATTTAACCCCTGGGCCATTCCTTCGCAAGCCGAACTTGCAACAGTTGGAGGCCAATTGCAAGACCAACTCCTATGGCAGAATCTGCAAATATGGCGGAGACGGTCTTGGAACTGTTCACTCCCGGCATTTAACGCCCGGGACAAGGCGGCTTGGGAGCACAATCATCGCCACCGTCGCGAAAAGTTCCGCTTCTCCGCAACGGCTGTTGCCATACGGTTCCTTGGTAATCTCTCTGTCGCCAAGCGCCTCAACCTACGAAATATTGTCTTACACGAAGACCACCATTCTGTCGGTAATCCAGCGTGCCACGCTCAAGGCCTGATCCCATTTTGCAAGGAGAACCCTCTGCTCCGAGTCGAGCGCCGTGTCAGTCTCTGGGGAAATATTCTCCAGAGTTACCAGCTGCCGGAATTCTGCAGTTTGATAGACATTGAAGACGATATCCGAGGAGAGTGTGCTGAAATAGACAAGTGCCATTTCCTGGTCAGGGGTAGCATGGATGTTATAACCGAGTGGCTCAGCGAGGCAATGGCTGTGACGGATGCTGGGATGCCTGCCAACTCCTTCGTCTTCGTGCTGGATGGCGAACGAGCAGTTGATCTCAGCTCGGAGCTGTTTCAGCAAGTGGTTCATGTAAACATGGCCTGGGAGTTGGCCTTTAGAGAATGCTGCTCTAGGGGCTTTGCTCAGCCACATGAGCGCGAGCGTTATCTTGTCTGGTCAAGCGCAAGTGTGCACTGTCTGCAGGCCATCAAGCACCTGGTCAACCAGACTTCCCATCTGCGGTGCAATTTTCACCCTGGTCATCTATGGGATATTGATCAACTGGTTGAGGAGCGTCGAAACTGGTCCTTCGACACCTGGAAAGAAAATTGGAAAACTGCACACGTGGACAGTTTCCCATCTCCCTCAAGATGGCCCGAATTCATACTTGAGAATTTCGATCCAAAGCTGCCAGAGACTCCGGAGTCGGTAGGTAGCGACAAACGTCCGAGGTAAGATGGCCGTAGAAGGCGAGCGGGTGGACCAACATTCACAAGCTTGAGATCCAGCTCCTGGCAAGCAAACTTTAATCCCATCGACGATATCAGAGCAACAGGTTGAACAAGAAAGCAAGGAGAGGCAGATGGATAGCGACAAAGACGGTAATGGAATCAATGTGACAGCCTGCATGTAAGTTTGAGAGGTAGTTTTGGAGGGGGAGGCAAGCACAAGGTAGGGTTAAGCTACCTAGTCTCTCCGTGTTGTCCAAAATTGTCTAATCGAGTCGTCAACGTTCAAGGCGATCGCCCCTGGATCGCCACAAGAACGGGTGCGTAGAAACCAAGAAGGCACATGACCACCTGAGCGACATGTTCACTTCAGTCAGCCTCTTTGAGAACAGGATCGGACACTTTTGGGTATCCACGAGACTCGTCTATATATGCGCGCGCATTATTAACTGGTTCATACAATGCTTCATGTATTTGGAGATCTTAGTGAACGTGATGATGTGGTCCAGACTGTCTAGTCCACCTCTTGGATATGCCCCGGCTATGTCGCAGCGATAACACGGGCTCCGTGAAATTATCCCGGGGTTATATATCCGTCTAAATAAGGGCCAGGCGGCCTGTCACTTTATGGAGTGGTATGCGACTACCGGAGACCAGTCTGATTATGACTAGGGCAATACGGATCTGCCCTTTCTAGATATTAAGGGTGCTGATATGCTGGAGGCTCTTATTAATGAAGTGGCCGGGCCTACCGTGGATTGATCTAGCCATGCTGTAGCCGTAATACTGATCAAGATATAAGTCCTTCTCGACCTGCAGGCTACTAAGATACTAAGTTGACGGCAGCCAAGCTTCCTTTCCAGATCTACTAACGGCGGAGGCGGTATTTTCCAGGAATTAGTGAACCATTACTCGTATTAATTAAACAAAGTATAAAATGACATGCACCGCTGTGCTGAGATGGAGCGCACTTTCTTGCATCAGCTTGCTTCTCTTTTCGGATCTTGTAGCCTGGCCAATTCAAGGAGCAGCCGATAAGTATAAATGGTCATGTCAACCTCCCGAAAAGCCTTGGAAAACCAGTCTCTGCCGCGCTCTGCTATCTCCTTCGCACTTGTTTGCCCGGGCGCAGTCGAAGTCAGGTAGAATACAAGCTCGGGAAGCTCTTCCAGGCTTTGGCTGACCGGTATATAGTGAACCCAGGGAATCAGACGCTCGTCATGCCATTCTCGAAGCAGCGTCTGTTTCAACGGAACCGAGTTCGAGGCTAGGAGCTTGTAGTAGCGACCGCTGATGCCATTTCCATCCGTGTCAAATACCAACCGTGACCGAAATGCCTGGTCCTTGTCTGCCCAAGACTTGGTGTTGAAGTAGGTGCTCTGGTCTCTGCAATATTTTGTTTCGCATTGGAAGATCCTGGTGAAGGCAACGTCGAACAAGCGGCTGTTTAGGAAGGTTGACTTGGCGCGATCAACTAAACCGTTCTTTTCCCTGAGATAGTAGAACTGCTGTCGTCCCAAGTTCTGCGTCAAGCTCACAAATCTCTGTCGTTGATGGTTCCGCCACTCGTCGTCCAGAGCAAACCCACCAGTGGTCGAGCCAGCCCAGTAAAGGTTATTTCGTTTGCTCTTCCATGACACGTCGCGGGCGTCGTCGTATTGAAACTCGGACTCGATGTAGGCTGGGCTCGGAAACAGTATGTCGCCCATTGTTGAAGGCGCACCAGTTGAAAGTATTAGCGATAGGCCCTCAACGAGGCGAAGAGTCTTGGGACTCATGAACAGCCCATGCGTATTGTTGTACTCAGGGTGGCGACACAAGTCCATGGCAGAGAAGTGATTTTTGACGAAAGGCAAGTTGAACGTTTCCACTGCGTGCTCAACGCTGGCGTTACCAGTCCTTCGTTGAGGCCTTGGGCAAGACCTGGTGATCTTATCCCAAGCAGATCTTTGTGACATGTCAGTCAGGCGAAAGAGAGTGCCATCAGGCGAGTCCCTTGGCAATGATTGGGGTGGAATCAAAACCCTCGGCTCGTCAAAGTGATTGACAAGAAACCTGACATCAGGAAGGGCTCCAGGGAGGTCCCCCAGCAGCGTGTCGAATAAAAGGCTATAATGCCTGTCAAAAGTGCGATAAGGATGGTGACATTTAGTTTTGGCGTCTTTTCCTGAATAATCACAGAGCCACAGCTCGCTCTGTTGAGCCTTTTGCAGGTTGCTCATCATCTCGATAACCTCTTGGCCACTCAGCTTCCAGAATGGGGAAACGGCATCATAAATCATATCGTATTCGTCAATGATGGGTGAGCGATGCGTTACGGCAAATTTGTACCATGCTTCAAAGCCGGGTGGCGGCTCTATGCCGTATCGTCGTCGATATTCGCCATAAGCGGCTGTGTAGCTCTCGGATTGGTTCCGCAACAGGTCATCGAAGTCGGCTTTGGCGTAACGGATCAGAGCTTCAACAGGATGCATTCGAGAGTTGCCAAGAGCCTTTGCTGCTAACGACCGTGCCGTGTTGATGGTCAAGACATTGGATACATATGGGAGCAGGGACAGCAGAAAAAAGACCCAGATGACCGACGTGCCCTTGGCTTGCTTCGGGAGTAGTTGAACAGTCTGGCCAAGGGCAAGAAAAGAAATCGCAACGTGAGCCACGGCGTGTAGTTCTGAAGACTGCACGAAGGGGTTGCTAGTGCACGCGATGGCAAAGGTTCCGATAGTGGTGGCGATACACCAAGAAGTGTGTCGCGTCTGCACGCTGGTTAGCAACCTCGGAGAGCCCCATGAAATGGCAATACGAACGATTCCAATCATAAAATACCAAGACAAAGCTTTTGCCAGTCCCAACTGCAGTATGTGTGCAATGTGACTTGTGAGGAAGCCAAAGGCCAACGATTGCACGCCCAAAGCCACGATGAGAAGGATGATGGTTCGCGTGGAAAGGCTACTAATGGCGCCCTCGATATCAACAAGTGGAAGGGACTGCATGTGTTTTCTGGTTCTAGGTGTGAGGGCAACATATACGGCCAGCAGGGCAGCAACGAGCATGATTGACAGGGCAGATCCGAAGAGATCACCATTCGATAGGGAAAGAACAGCAACAAAGGCAACTGTGGCTGTGCCCCAGACTGTGTTGGTGAGAGGGGAGAAGAAGGAGGAATCGGACACTGTCGAGGCAGGGAATGCGCATCGAGGAAGTGTCTGAACTGCCAGAAGAAGTGGCGTCAAGGCCGGCTGCACTGTTCTTTAGCCTGTAGAACACATACATTTCGCTACTTCACGCGGGCTCCTTACGAAAAGGGCAACTGTGCTGCTCTCTGCTCTGTAAAAGCTGGCGGCCGCAATGCCAGCGGCGACGATCCATTGCGATGATGAGGATACATGCTGGATCTCAGCGTCACTGAAAGGAGCGACTGTCGATACTGTGCGAGGATGCGACCGTTTGGCAATCCTGAACAGAGCTGGGAGCAATGTCCAGGAAAGGATCTCGGAGCAGAGCTCGGGGCGTCTTGAGGATAGATGCTGCGTCAAGGTGGTGCAAAGCACAGCTGCGCCCGCCAATCCCACGACTGGGCTAATGTCGTTGAAATATGGTTTCCACATTATCGATCGGAATGGGGTCCCCGTGGAGGCGTTGACGTTGGCCCATCAGATCTGATGAGAGCAAAGGAGATTGAAGAAACGATCCACGCATGGGAAATCTGGCTCAGGTCGGAAAGGCCCAGGTCGGAAAGGCACAGCCTTGTCAGGCCGGGGTTCAGATGGCCACCGTCATCACAATCCTTCCGTTCCATTATTGAGTAACTTAGCGCTTATGGTCCCTGTTAAAGTCTGGCACGTGGGTAAGCAGCCTTGGTGCAACCAGCGCCAGCATGCGCCTCCCTCGTGTTAGACAGACCGCTAGTCTGCTATGGATGGCTGTTGAGGTTCTCGCCAATCAGTCCTGCTGCGCGATGATCCAAGATGACGCCCAGGGCTTGGCGTATCCATTCTCATTTCCGCCTTCATCTCCTCGGCCTGACGTCTTAACTTGCACAATATAGCTTCTAGACCCTCCCTTTTGAGCGTCAGCAAGGCCTCGACTTGACTCCAGCACCACATCCTCTGCTTCTGCACCCCCCTGCGACCTCTCATAGTGTGAGTCTCCACTGGCCAAGGGACACGGCCAATTGAGATCAAACTGGGTAAAGGTGTGGCGGAGGATCTCCCGGCCCAACGTTATGCGTTACCTATCGATATGCGATAGTTACTGTACAGTCTGTGGCCGTAGAGAGAATCTTTTACTCAGCCACGACGGCCTTACCTAGCAAACAGCTCTGCTGAGGTGTGGTGGCACATTGATTCAGCACAAGCCGAGACTCCACAAGCTGAGAGTCTTTAAAAGCACAATAGGGCCCGACCTTTCACCCTGCGCCCTGGAGCAAAGCTAAGCTCATTCATTCAGGCCCCGCCTCTGCTGACGCTCCGTAGATCAAAATCTCTCGCTGTTCATAGTCTAGTCAGCGTTGCACCATGGCGGGAGTTCCTACCGGCCGGGGATGTGATGCTTGTCGCAGGCAGAAGAAAAAGGTGCGTATTTGACCTCGAGCGAGTGGCAAGACCACGCGCTTGGTGTGCTAAACTCTTCCAAGTGTGACCAGGCCAAGCCAGCGTGCAGCAGATGTGCCCGCCTCAAGATGCCTTGTAATGGCAGCGGTATCAAGAGATTCGTCTTCAAATCAGAGAACTCCCAGGCCGCCGGCAGGCGTATCCAGGCCTTGGTAGCCACAAATACCCGTCCGCGACCGACTCCAAGCAATGAGACGGCCTCGACGGCCAGCGCCATGGTCTTCATTCTTGAGCTGCAGGACACGAGGTACGATGTCTCCACGTACGGCTGGTTTATGAAAGACTTGCCCCGTCACGTTGGCTCCAGCCCGGCACTGGATGCATCCATTGCAGCCTTTATTGCCTTATTCGACGCTCTCCACAACAAAGCATCCCAAATTAAAGCACTTGAGCGTTACGTCGGCGCATTGGCAGTCTTGCGGAAATCTATGCAGCATCCCGCCCAGGCTGCGCCAACCGACAACATGTGCGCTATCTACCTTATGTCAATCTGTCAGGTAAGACTTTGCAATCCTCGCAGTGACGAGCCTTTGAAAGCTGACTTGATGAACGCCCGTGGTTAGGAATGGGTAGCCAACAATGATACCGGTGTTCCAAAACACGCCGAAGTGCTGATGCATCTATTACAAGATGCCGTCACCCATTCCCGACTTGGTCCCGCCGATTCCTTCTTCATGCAGACCATTTCCGCAGTCATAGTAGGATCATCCATTCATAAACCTATTGTACCTGTTCTGCTCACTGTCGGCTTGCAGGTAATCGAGAGCTTCACCAACCCAAGAATCCAGCTCGACCCATGGTTTTGGCAGTCAGCCAAGACTTATGAGGCCAAGCGACCTCTAAAGTCTGGAGATGGACTATCCTTCTTAAGCCTAGAGCTATGGACCATAGCCGAGGTTGCGTACTACATCCGTGACCCCGACAGATACCTCTATCAGATACGCTGCACGTATAATCTTGTGCAAATTGAACGGCCGAGGCTTCTTCAGGCTGTCCAGACTGCGGCCAAGGCCGCTGCCCAGCCCGGTGCAACGTCCAGCACGAGAAGGATGGGTTTCCGCTTTCAAGCCGCGTATGCCGTTCTGCTCACGATGGCTTCCTTGCTGAATCGTCTTCTTCGCTCCCACGACAACGATCCGAATCTCATCATGGAGGCTGAGGGATTCTGTGATGAAATCATCTCATTAGCCACAGCGGCTTGCAGCAATCGACCAATAGCAGCGAGCTCCATGGCAGCGCCTCTCACAGTTGCATGGGCATCAATGGGAGAATACAGAACACTGGAGTTGGAGAGTCTGCTTGTGGATTATGGGACCGATTTTCCTGGAGTACACTACCTTTATGACGCACAGCAGGTGAAAGCAGGCTTTGATAGCATTGATAATAGGAGTCGCGAGAAGGAAGCCATTGGAATGTTGCTGAATGAGGATAGTTTTAATGAGGAATGCTGCAATGTGGCGAATACACTGGGGACCAACGGAGGGTGCACAATACTATAGTATAGAAAGAAGCATTAGTTATACACCTCGAACCCTAGCGAATGCTGCCCAGGGCAGTCAAGTATCTCGATGGGCCGAATCAGGCTGAGCGTGCTGGGTGAACAACGCTGCCAAGGCAATAATGAAGGCTGAGGACGCCCACATCTAATAATGGAACAGTCCCGCTGGTCTCAGCACAGAGAATGCGTCGACAGCTGCCAGCTGATTCATTGAGATAGCTCATACGCGAGTCCTGAACTTCAAGTCAGGAAAGATTAGTGGTTGATTCGAGGTCTTGTTCACTAAATGGCATGTGACATCTTGTATGAGCGTGAGGTGCGAACACCTTGCTCGATCTCGCCTTGTCACCCGCCACAAGTCTGGGATACTTTTTTATCTGATCATCTGATCATCTGATGCGATGCCCTCACGCATCCCACCTGTAGGTTGTGCCAAGATATGGAGCCTGAAAAGCCTCGTCAAAGAAATTAAACGTTGAATTCATTCGCTTGGCGCGCAGAAGCTGATATGGGAGGCTTTTTCCACATACCGGGATCGGAGTGATACCACCGACAACTCGCCTGCTGTGTCTATGAGCTCGGCGGGCACTGCAATCATCATCCATGCACGGCCTCACTTGGTGGTCCTTTTGCAGCATTATGGCATCGTGAGATAAGACGGAGTTGCATGATAAACAGAGCACTCCTCGACTTGACGGCCACCAGCAGAAGCGATGCTCTATTCCTGCAAAATGAGCTCTTGCGTCTTCTAGACCTATCCGAAAAGTTCATTGTTTAAGGATGAACGACAGTACATTAGAGCCGACAAGAATAGTTTTGATTTCTCAATAAACGCTTTACTTTAGTTGGCTGATGCTGCACCTACCAGGACGATAATCGGAGCAACTAAGCAGGCACATAATCATGCAAGGTTACGGATTTATCACGTGTTGTATTTACAATTCTTAATAGTATCCCTATTAGGACTTGCCGACAGAAAGTAAGGATAGTATTACTTATTTTGGAAGCATGTTGAGAACTACATGTAGAACGTATCAGTAAAGCCCAAACAAGCAAATATGTGAGACCTATAGAACTTGGGAAGCCGATACCGAGCCAATCAAGCTCTGTGCCCTCGGAACATCCGCTTCAAAGTGGTTGAACATTAATAATTACTCGGAGCCCTCGGAGCCCTCGGAACACCGAGGGGAGTGATTGCCGGACAAGGTCGAGACCAGGCTAGACAAGCGTGTAGGGTGAAATCACCTGTCACTCTACGGTCGGCTCCAGCTTCTCCAGGGAGACGCATGAAGGCGGGGTTGACTGGGTAGAATAGCTTGTGCAGGGAAGAGTGTTCCCAGATAATGAGATAACCTATTACACAGAGGGTGTGCCCTGTGGTCAGCACCTGGACCACTACTCTGTATTAATGTTGGTAGACTAGATAGGCATCTGGATCCGGCCTGAGCTAGCTATGCATACGGTCCACCGTCCGTTCACGCACCCCAGAAACCAGATATCGAGGGGTATCGATCTCAGGTTCTGATTGGCTCGCTGTTGCCTTCCCCAGAATCCAAGGAAGGCGCGTTCTCTTCTTTTCGAGATCTGTGACTTGGATGACAACGTTGCATCACTCACATCAAATGTCTTGATGGAATACGGGGGGCCCTGAACGGAGCCCGCGGAATCCTATCACCTGTGCATGCAAACATCCGCCTCCAAGACCGTATTTGTTACCAATTGTAGCTAAAGATCCACGGGCGAGTTAGATAGATGGTGTGCCCGTCTTTAGTATTGCCGGGAGGGGTAAGATACAAGGGGGAAGAAATAGCTGCTCTGAGTATCCCGAAGTCAGCAGCATTTCGTGGAACGGCGTGGTACTTAAAGCCCGCCGCGCCTCGTCCCATGAGAAGCAGTGCTCAAGTCTTTTCACAGACACCTTGTTAACCTGAATACACCACAGTCAGCATCATGCACAAGTCAAGCGACGGATACGAGTGGACTCCCCAGGGAGGCCTGAAGACTGGCCTCCCAAGTGAAGCGGTTATCGTTCCGCCGCAACTGAATGCTGAAGCCGACAAGACCTACGATGTCATCGTGATTGGGGCTGGTTATGCCGGCCTCACCGCACTACGTGACTCGAGTGTCCGAGGTAAGGCTATCGTCTCTGTCGTTTCAGTTCCATGTCTTCGGTCTCACCGAAACATGGCCTGCACATATTTGGCTAACAGGTGTGATACTTAGGATATAAAACTCTCTTGCTGGAGGGTCGTGACCGTGTCGGTGGTCGCACGTTCTCCACGATACAGAATGGTAAAATGTGGGAAGTGGGAGGCACATGGATACACTGGACGCAGGCGCACGTCTGGGCCGAGGTAGTGCGCTATGGGATCGACACTCAGTTGCTGGACAGCCAGGAGTTTCATGAAACTTCTCATTGCCCAACAGTCAATATGGGTGACAGCTTGACCGACATGTCGTGGACAGAACCGGTATGCCCGCAGCAACAGCGTGTCGCGGAAGCTTTTGCTAACATATAGGGGCATGCAGGCGTTGCAAACCTGCATTAACAAGTTCATTAATATAGATGGACAATCTGGATTTTCCGTCTTTGGCCTTCCCCCCTCCCAATGGCTCGACAATGAAACCTTCAAGAAGTGGGACGAAATGTCATGCCAGGACCGGCTCGACCAAATCAAGAACCAGTTGAACCCATTCGAAACAGCCATGCTACCCGTTATAATAGGAAATATGGGAAAGGGTCCCCTGTCCAAGCAATCGTTTGCCGAGGTTGTCAGATGGGTTGCCGCCTCTGGAGGCACTTCTGAATCCTTCGGCGAGTCTAGCGCGAGGTGGAAGCTGGCTTGTGGGCAGACAGGACTGGCACGAGCCATTCTTGAGGATGCTTCCCGTACGGGCAACCTGAGCTACAGCTTCTCAACCGCCGTGGCGGCTGTGAAGACCGTGGACGGGTTGAGCACGGTGACAACCTCCAGCGGCAAGACATTCAAGGCCTCTAATGTCATCTGCACGGTCCCTCTCAACTGCCTCAAGGACATCTCGTTTCACCCGGCGCTCGACCCTGTCAAGGCCGAAGCGATTGCCCGTGGGCATAGAAACATGATGTTCAAGATATGCGTCGATGCCACTGGAAAGCAATGGAGGAACTGGGTTGGTTTCGCAAACCCCCACAAGGGCATCGGCAACCTCATGGGCGACGCTTTTACTGCAGAAGGCAACAGTTATCTCTACACGACCATGTCGGACGAAGTTCTGAACCCCCAGAAGGAGCCAGAGAAGGTCAAGGAGGCTGTGGAGTATATCCACTCGGATTTAGAAGTTCGACGCTTTGTAAGTGACACCGATGATGCACCAATGAAGGAGGCAACGCGCTGACTCCCCCCTTCCAAACACAGGTCGGTGTCGACTGGTTCAGTGATCCATTTTCCAAGGGAGGTTGGGTCCTTCACGAGCCGGGATTTGTCAATAAGTATCTCCGCAAGCTACAGGAGCCGGCCGGGAACGTCTTCTTTGCCAATGCAGACTGGGCGCATCTTTGGAGAGGGTACATCGATGGAGCCATAGAGGAAGGCGTGCGTGCAGCGAGTGCGGTGCACCAGCGACTGTCTTCGAAGTCCTGAGGGTAGTTCAAGTCGGTGTAGCAAATGTAACGGTAGTCTTGTGGAGGGACATTGGTCCTTTGAGCCGGGCAGGAACAGATTGAAGGTCGATCACGTAGCCAGACCTACGTAGACAGACGCGATTGAGATTCAACATCACGATCATTATGCAATTCAACTCACGCTGGTGGCCTCAGTCTGGCTGGTTCTCATTGCTATGGAGGTCTCTACGATATACCGTGATGTGGTATTGCAAATTTGCCATGGAGGCTGTCTAGGGAAAGAAACAAGACGTGGCCATTTTTATACATCGAGCCCAGCTCCTGATGACGTTTTTTCCTCAAAAGAAAAAGATCCCATAACAGTTATAAGTGCCGAACTTGATTTAGTCGCCAATAGGTGCTTCACTCGCATTGGGAGGCTTGACCTCGAGACTTGACTACCAAACTCGCCTTCACTCCTCCGCCTTCGTTCACCCGGAATGCATTTAGTTCCTAAACATATTTGACAGCATACACTTTTCACATCCCTACAACTTCAAAAATTACTGCTGTAATATTATGTCATGCAGTGAACCTTGCAGTTGTTTTGACGCATTCTCTAACGATACAGTTATTAGTGCAGTATCCTACTCCGCCAAGTCTTGCCCTTACAAACACTCCGCTGCACGGATAGTGCTATGCTCCTGTGTCCATTATATGCCGATCGTATGGAGAAAACAGTCAAATCTCCAAGACCATTGATGATTTTCTGCCAAAGAAATATACCACCTACTATTAAACTACATCTCTCCCCTGTGCAACAAGACCAAGGATAATAGAGCTTCCTACGTCTGGAACCCGAAACTTGTGTCTTCCATAGGCCACATAGTAGACAATGCCAAAGAATATCCAGCCGCTAATCACTACAACCGCGTAGTTCATAGTCTTTGCGGTGACAGGCATCGTTGTCGGGAAAGTACTCATGATGACTACAACAACGATCCAGATAAGACTCATGACATTCAAGATCGGCCCCATAAATGAGCCTAGCTTAAATGGTCCATAATCTGTGACAGCTAGGCCTTTTCGACCATAGAAAAGCATGTAGAAGATCGGAAGCATGTAGCTCAAGTACATCCCGATGATGGCCATCGACAGGATGGCGTTGAAGGCGGTTTTGTTACCGAGATAAATCAATCCAAGAAGCATCTGGAGCACTGTTATCAGTACCACAGATCTCAGCGGAATCTGGCGTTTCTTCTGGACTTTGGTGAAGTAAGAGTCGAAAGGGATGGCTTTGTCCCTAGCAAAGGCCCATAAAGTCCTCGAGGTAGATGTGATTCCAGCCACCGTCGCGGCCAAAGCAACCACGGTTAGAACAAGAGACATAGTGGTGGCTCCGGCGTTCGACTTGGTGACATCGGAGAATATCTGCATAAATGGAAAGCCTGTAGGAGTTTCAAGGAGGGTCTGCAGGGGGCCAGTCGAGAATAGTAGTATAACGCCAAATACTAGACCCATCAAGCTGTTCAGCGCCACGCTGCCAACGATGGCGATGGGGACATTTCGGCTCGCGTCGGGCATTTCCTCAGATAAATGGCAAGCTGCGTCGAAGCTGTACCTCTCGTCAGTTGGCGCAAGAAGGGTTGTTCGACGTTCTTACCCAAGAAAAGGATATACAGTACTAATGAGACCGACCAGCCATGAGACGCCGTCACTATCCCAGCCACTGGCGTTGACGAAGTCGACGAACACAAACTCGGCGCTGTTCTTGGGCGCCATAACGCCTAGTACAATGATGATAGCCAAGAATCCAGTTACGTGGAGCGTTCCTAGCAAAAGATAACTGGTCAGATTCAGACTGTTTTATGTGTGTCATAGAAGAGCTACCTGAGAGAAGATTGACCGTAGGGAGCAGGGTAGAACCCCATATGTTCATCGCCAGGCCATATAAAAGGATGGCCCAATATATCAGCACCGGGTGCCAGCTTTTCGGGTCGTACGTATCGCCGCTGTTGAGGATGATGAGGCCCTGTGTCTGGAGGGCGCCTGCAAACGCCGCCGAGGCAGTAAGGACGATCTGGCCGCCGACAGAGATCCAGCCTGTCGCCCAGGCCGCAGCTGACTGGGAGGAAATGGGGCTAAGCGCGGAAACCCAATGGTATTGTCCTGAAAGAAATATGATATTAGTTGACTTGGAACCAGACGTGTTCCGTCGTGGCCTTCTTACCTCCGGCTGTGGGAAATATGGAGGCAATTTCCGCAAGTGATGCGGCGATGCAGAGTGAGAAGATGATGGATAAAACGCTGTGTGCAATATTAGTGATGCTTCGTTAGAGTAACCAAGCTTTCGACAAGATGAACAAACAGGTTGTAGAATAAGCACGGAGCACCTCCACTCATCAACGCTGGGGTAATAGCTGTTGCCAAAGCCTCCCATGTGGCCATAAGACAAACACACAGGGCTATCAATGCTGGTAGAGAGTACGACCGCTTCAACTCCTGGGCATGACCCAGCTGTGCCAATCGAAAAGCATCATTGTCGATGGTTTCTGTCTTTGCTACGTGCTCGCTCGATCGTCGGCCGGTTGTCTTGAGATCGGACTCCATGGTTGCGTCTCTAGAGTCTGCACTGACTGAACCTAGCAACTGGATGTATCTTGATTGACATACAGTCCACCTTCTGGGAGGTATAGTTGGGATTCTTCGTCACAGCCTCACAAAGAGGAGCGACGAGTATACGGGGCAGACCCCCTTTATGCTCTACTCGAGGCAAACAGCTGCTCTTTAGCGCCTTTCCCCGCGTTATGATAACACCCTGGGATAACTTTAAACTACACTAGGCAACCTATTTACCCCGCCCAATCTGGAGTGACAAGGGTGGATGGTGTTTCCGCGGTTCCGATTTGTACGCCGTCCATGTGCTGGTTCTCGGAAAGGGCTCGGAATGATTCGCTACTTGAAGGGGGTCTTCCCCGAAGCCCAAGCCCCCTCGAGTAATCCATATTACATTACTCTGTAGTCTACTGAGATAGCAAACTCTCGGTGAGGTATCGGAACCATCTCTGCACGGCTCGGAACTGACAATCGCCGGCCGATAGTTTACAATCGCTTGTCTTTAACATGCCCAATGCGTATTGCAGGTAATGAAGACCGTCACGGCATGTACAACAAAAGGGCGGACTGGCTACGACTAAATCAGTCGCAAGGGCCTGTCCCGTCATCGGTGTTCATAAGCCGCAAGTACAACGGAAACGTGGTAGCTACATAGGTCTCGGCTAACGAAATGAAGTGTCTAATTAACTATACTCCATTGGTTTACTCAGTTGCATGCCCTTGTCTATTCGAGTAGCTGACAATGGTTGTTTTAATCGTGACAAGAGACTCGGAAATGATCACTTGAATTACCGACGAATTCCGCTTGTACTTATTAGTCCCCAGCTTCTTTCCAACTTCCTCATGGGTGTTTATCTTTCAGACTCACCAAGGTAAATTAAAGTATTCTGGAACTTGGGTAGGACACACTCTAGGTTACCAGCAGTTTGATTGCTAGAGACGCTATTTTTTGGGGGCAGTTGGGATGAATTAAGAAAGAACAGCTTCGCTAATATCATAGAGAAATAACCTCACCAGCTCTTACGATCCTAGAGCTTAGGCAAGGATCCAAGGACGGTGATCTCGAATGTGGGTAGACAATCAGCATTGTGTACTGCAGTTGTTACATCAATCGTATGGGACCTTGTGTGCCATATATTAGGGTAGTGGTAGAATGATAAGTACACACTCTCAGAAAC
The DNA here is from genome assembly GCA_014824385.1 of Fusarium cyanostomum. Taxonomy (NCBI): domain Eukaryota; kingdom Fungi; phylum Ascomycota; class Sordariomycetes; order Hypocreales; family Nectriaceae; genus Fusarium; species Fusarium cyanostomum. Next base: position 18,849 of record JABCKW010000904.1, read on the forward strand.
GGGGTGACTGGTAGCCTAGTCAATTACCACCTTCTGAGCTTTGGGGCAGGATGATCAGTTATGCACCGGGACAGCGGTGATGAGATAGAGGATATGCCACAAGAGAGCGGGCCCGTAAGGGAGATACACGGAACGCCAAGCGACAGTGCAGGTGTTTATCTAGGCAAGATTGAATTGTGTTGGGGGAATACTCGTAAATGCAATAACTTATAGCTAAACTACTCTATAGGTCAACATCGGCAAAGAAACTATGGGCCGGCCGCTGCCGCTCAGTCACTATGATGTTAAGACGTGTATATTACTTGGAGTACTTAACGTCGTACGAGGAAGCTGATCGAGCCTCTGGAGGACACAATGGCAGAGTAGTTGAAATAAGCTAGCGATTCCGTGGCCGAGATCTGCACAGATAGTTGTAAGCGGGTGAATAACGTTAGTCAGTGAAATCAAGACGTGCCAAGTTGCTTTATAGGTGGGCGATCGTGTCAAGCAGCTAGCACAACCTTCACTGTCGGATGTTTTCCGACTAATAGTGGAAACATGCTCGATGAGCCGCGGTGGCATGCTACGCAACGGCATTGGCCGATACGAACACAACACCAAGGCCGCTCTCGTTCGACTCGCGGATTTCCGTCTCACTGTGGCACCAGCGCAGGATTTTCGCTTTCAACCTCGACTCGAGTGACAAGACAAAGGGCGCCGATCTCGGATGGCTCGAGCGTGTAAGAAGAAAGATGTAATCCAGGATCCCGGGTTCGTCCAGTTCTGTGCTGAGATGGAAGCATGGAACAGCACTAGAAGGGAAAATGGAAGGGGACCCCTGGTTTCTTTGACGTCAAAAGGCGAGATATTGCTCCACCAAAGGCCGACAAGTGGAAACGAAACCTCAACGCCGAGACTTTGTCTCCATCTTTCTACGTAAAAGAAACTGCTTCGTGAAGACGCGCGAGTGAGGAATTAAGCCGAGGAAGCTCCACATTGTCAGGCAAGCACCTGATTCTGGATTGGATAACGACAGAGTCTTCCTAGGATTTCTGGTCTAGCTAAACTAAAGTGCCTGTTCTCCATGCCTGAAGAGCGTCAGCTATTCTCCGCCGACCACTTCAGATTCATCGGCCGGTGTCAACGAGCCGCTCCGGGATTTGACAAGCGGCGACTCGGAGGTAAAGGCTACGGATCTCGCAGAGTCAACCGAGTCAGGCCAACATCATCAACGGAGCACAGATGGCCTGGACATGCACTTTTCGGTGCTCCATTCCGGCGGGTAAGCCGGGATCACCGACGTCCAATCGGACATTATCCCCTCGCACAAGCCAAGCCCTCGTTTAGGTAACATTTCGCCTCAGGATCACTCTACCATCTTCACATTCAGACTCTATCTTGCAATCTCAACACCGCAGCCCCAGGATCCGAAAAGGCCACCGTCGTAGATGAGATTGGAGAACTGGCAACTCATCACGTAATGGACAACTCCAGAGTTGTATCCCCCACGGGGTCTCTTCAAAACCCAAGCCATATCTCCCCAGATGACCCCTTCCCCAGCTCCTGTCGAATGGTGTTTAGATGACCTAATGAGCGAGTCTGTAATGTCAACGTCTCCATTGGGCGGCGCCATGTTGAAGGTTTCTCGCCTGGGGTTCCTTGAGAATAGGGCATATCATCTGGTAACTCTTCCCAAACCCCCATTCTTCCACCCAAGTCACCATCGAACCATGGCGGCGACGCCCCGGTATCAAAGCTCCTGCCGCTGGATACAGGCTCCGATCGGAGGTGTCGCCTGGGTACTATATATGATGATACGGAGAAAAGGGTATACATATGGAGACCTTTACTCCGCTAATAACATCTGGTCCACCCGCCAGCTCATCGAGCCTGGTTTCTTCGCGCATTGCATTCTTCTTCTTTCCACCTCTCACTTCGCCTTACACTTCAGTTCTCCTTCTTCACTCCAAAGGTCTGATATTGAGCGGGTAGGCGTCAACATCACCATCGTCCGAGGCCACACATCAACCCAACTTCAATCCCCTTCCACAGGACACAGCGGAAGGGTCTACAGCAATGGGTATTATGAGGTTTTCCAAGAAGTCTACCGAACCGCCTATGTTGGATGATCAGATTCACGAATCCACCACGTCAGATAACGACCAAGGGAAGAATGTCGACGACTTCCAAGAGGTGCCGGCCGGCACCATGGAGAAGGGCAACATCTTCAGCCAGGGCGGGAAGAACTATCGAACCCTCGGCCGGTGGGACACTATCCTGATTCTATTCACAAACCAGCTCGGCCTCGGCATCCTGTCTCTCCCAGCCAGCATCAAAACCTTGGGCATCGTCCCTGGCATCATCGGCATCATCGGCATCGGTGGCCTATCATGGTATACGGCATACGAACTGTTCCAGTTCTATCGCAAGCACCCCCACGTCGTCAGCATCGTCGAAATGACCCGGGTCGTTGGAGGCTCGTGGCTCGAGTCAATTGCCGGCGCTGTCATGATGGTCCAGGTCGTGTTCATCGTTGCGTCAGCCGTCGTTACCCTCTCAGTGGCTCTGAATACTCTCAGCACCCATGCGACTTGTACGGTGGTGTTCATTCTCGTCGCTTGCATAGCGTGCTACCTCTTGTCTCTGCCACGAACCATGAAGTTCGTCTCGATGGCCGGCATTCCCAACGCTGTGAGTGTTGTCGGTGCTTGTCTGATCGTCTTGGTCAGTCTGGCCGTCTCTGGCCCGGCTTCGGCACCCAAAGACTGGCACAAGGAGATCAAGGCCGTTGGGCACCCATCCTTCCGTGATGGGCTCAACGCCTGTCTAAGAATTGTATTCTCCTATGCCGGAAACTTCACTTTCGTTTCTTACATGGCAGAAATGGTCGACCCTGCTCGCGACTTTGGCTTCTCCTTGGCCGTACTGGAAATTGTCAGCACCCTCTTCTACGTCGTCATGGCGGTTGTCCTGTACTGCCTCAGTGGCCAACTCACAACATCCCCCGTCCTTAGTGCAGCAGCTACGGTTCCAGCCAAAGTTGCTTATGGAATCGTTTTGCCGGCTGTTGTTGCCACTGCTCTCTCGATCGGCCACACAGGCTGCAAGTACCTTTATGTTGCGGCAATGCGAAAGATGGGCGCTATTCATCAGGTCACCGATAACAGTATCAGGTCCTGGACTACATGGGTCGCCTCTGTTAGTGTCTTTTGGGTTCTCATCTTTACCATCTCAAATGTTATCCCTGTCTTCGACTCGATCCTCTCTATTACATCAGCCACCACGATTCCCTGGTTTACCTATGGCTTTGCCGCCATCTTCTGGCTCCATAGCAACTGGCATGTTTTGTTTTCGAACTGGAGGAAGATTGCCCTTACAGCCGTCAACGCATTCATTATTTGCGTCACGCTCTTCCTCAACGCGGGTGGATTATGGGCTTCGATTACCGAACTGATGGACCTCTTCAAGAAGGAGGACGGAATACGAGGGGTCTTTTCTTGTGGCAATAATGCGATCTTTTAGACTAATAAGCCCAAGTACATAATTCAATGCTATTGCATTTATCATGTTCAACGGCTTGTCCCAATCGCCGGCACTATTTCCTTGCCATACCATTTTCACCAAGGGAGGAGCACATAATAGTCCCCCCCCACGTTCTCGAGAGTCCCATCAGCCCAATAAGTCTAGATTGAAATATCAAAGCGTTAGCTCCATGGGGCAGCTAACTAGCAGTCACTCTAAGAGCCTAAGACAACGGCATATGGGGGAAGCCAATTTTGACGCACCATGGTAGGCTACAACGAGTAGGAAAAGCATGGCGTTGTTAAGTTTGATACATTCAAAATTACAAGCGAGTACGCTCTATCTGTGATATCAGTTGAGTGGGCACTCTCTTTATAGTTGCGATTCAGCTGTTGGGGTTCGTTAGACAAGTATCTAGCTCTTGGGGTTGGGCAATTCGAAGGATCATCTCCTAGAACTCAGAGCAACACACCCCTTTGAATCGACATCCATATCCTCATCCATTAATAATGTCCAAATACTCAGCAGACGATGGATGCCCAAGGCTAAAAACTTGAGTAGTTTTACAGTAACTTTGTTGTCTTTAAGCACTGATACTAAACTTGACTGAAGAGCGTTTCTTTTATCATTATCTATTTTCGCAGACAATATGTTTCGCTTCTTGGCTGAGTAATACCTATTCTCCTTTTTCATTACGATAAGGTCGTGGGCCTCGCAGAGGGGGGTTACAGTAAAAGTCTGAGCCATTGTATAGAGAGAAACCCTGTGGGATAATGCCGCCAATGGGCCATCTCCATTCATTCTACTACCCTATACCCTCCACGCAAGCCACAGGGCGGAGTGTCTGACTTCCGTGCGTCATTGTCGATTCCCACTCCCACGTCGTCGGCCTTGGTTGTCTTTCATGCCCCTATCCGAGTCAAACAACCGCCCGGCTTCCAGTTTGCCGGAGTCATTGAGAGTGGCTGAGTTTGGCGCTCAGACCAATGTCAACCTTGAAGCGTTGGGGACGGGATTGACTGATGACAAGTTGGAGCCAAATTAGCAAATCTAATCTTAGTGCGTGGAGAACACCATGTCCAAGCGTCCGCCGGGGTATGAAGAAGAGAAAATAGCGTCTGGATCGATCTGCAGTATCTGTAGCGCTCTGAGCTCTCTGCACTGACCATGGCGAAAGCCTCCCTGCGGGCCTGGCCAAGCCAAGATTGAACATGTCCGTTTGCGAGCTTCAATTGCCGCCTTCTGCAAGGATTCACGCCTCGTAGATATCACATACGAGGACCGATTAATGCGCTATTTGAACCAGAATGTCAGTGGTCGCAGCGGATGAAAACCTCTGCCGGGTCAAGCAGCCACTTGCGCAGGGCGGCATGAAGGAGGGCTGATCAGCCTCCGTAACTGGCCCAAAGTGCATAGCAGTGCATCCGATGTGGTGTAGTGCACAGCTTGGGCATTGGAGAGTCGAGATTGGCGCGCCGTGCCGTCCTTCGGAAGTGCGAAGCCGGGCTGCATCCCCGGTCAACTTTCCGTACGGCCGGTAAGAATGCAGTCATGTCATGTCAATTTCGCACAGATGCGAACCTGACAGGGTTCTCGTCGTCGTCTTTGCTTTTGGCCATGTGGTGAGTGAGTGAGGGGATGTAACCAGATGCTGAAGGCACCCAGATGCTGAGGCAAGCTTTTCCATGCTTGGCGAACCAACAATTCTGGTGACATTCCAAGGCTGAGAGCTTGAGTTCAGCCTCTTCGCCCAGACCAGGGTCGCAAGGACATGCAAGCCTGGGCCGGCAACGTGATGATGCATCATTTCGAGAAGCGAAGTGACAGGGTGGTATCAGATATCAGACATGCGAAATGTGCATTTTCACATCACCACTACGTACTAAGTGACCAGAAATGATATCTTCCAGCTCCCTTGCATGGAAACCGCCTGAGGGCCCTCTCAGCAGTGGAGGACAATAAGTAGGGAGGAGGACTGCCTGTTACCCAGGACCAGGAATGAGGCAGCACCGCCATCGCGGCTCGGCCGACGTCTGCTGCCTGCCGCAGAAACCACTCGATTTAATCTGCCATTCTCGACGTCTGGGGAACAATACGAGTACCAAGAACTCACCAGATGGGGCCACCAAAAAGCAAATATGGCGTGTAAACTGGGGACTCCGGTGGGACGGTTCCGGTTCTTCGGAACCTTGGCATCTTGGGACGAGGATTCAAAAGGAAATAAACATCATGCGATATGCGCCGTGTGGCCAAAGGCTTCTGGAGCCTTGTCAAGATCCCGCCACTGCCGCTCATTTACGACCTGTCTCTTACGCATCATTGGCATCTCAAGAAACAAGAAAGAAGCAACGAAAGGAATAGTACTAGCGGCCCCCCTGCCCCTTTTCCGCTCTGCGGTGTTGGTGGTGCTAGTGGAGGTGACACTTTATCTGTAAAGCCACGCGCGATGCTTGATGCGGAGACATGTCGAAAGAATGAATGGGGATTGTGAATGGGGCCAGCTCTCCAACAGCCCAACAGCCCTTGCATACACCACGTGGCAGCTGGTCCAGTTCAGTCCCGGTGGCGATGCTATTGTGTTCTGTATTCGGCCAGACTGGGATAACAATGGGACAGGAATCATCTGTTGGTGGAGCGAATTGCCTTTGCTGGCTGGCATGCCATCTGATCTAACAAATTTACCAAACATGCATCTGAAACCTGAAACCATGGTGCATTATGCACTGTAACATATATGATCCGTACAACGTGGGTGGCTGCCGAGGTTCCAATTGATCATCGCCAGTGGGCGGATATGAAGCACTCAGCTGCAAACGCACTGATGCCATGCTACAGCAGGTACTGAAACATGAGACATCGGTGCACCGTATAGGCAGGGGACCGTGAACTCAGCCCAGGGAGCTTGTCCACATGACGAAACGCAACGAGGCCTTTTCCGTTTGGCTCCCCACATCCATTTCCATCCTTTTAAGTTCTGGCGCCAGGAACGCCCTCTCTAGCGTCCTTGGGGCGTTCCGTTCCCAGAGACAGCTGCTGTCAAAGCAACCGGCTCGCTTGGCGCCGCAGAATCTCGACTGGTGCGCCTGGCCAAGATCAACAAAGGATGCAAATGCCTCACTTAGTGCCAGCTTTGTGCCAGCTTTGTGCCAGCTTTGTGGACCACCAAATACAGTCTGGACAGTGGCTTGCCGTATGGTACATTCGGTAGGTGGGTAATCTGCCACCGCGTGGGTCCAATAGTCTGCTACTACAGCACACACACATGGCGCTACTGCCCTGTGCTCCAAGGTTGGGGAACTGGCCTGAGAGATCGATACAAGCAAGTGACTGGTCGTGAGCTTATTACCAGCTATCAGCCATTCGTGTACTACGTAAATGCTCCGATAGGTGCTAGCTGGAGTCCAGATCGTGATGAATAGTCCCCCGGGCGCAAGTTCCCGATCTGGACCAGTCCATTCGTCATACATTGAAGACGCCTCTGGTACCATGGCAGCGCGTCCAGCCAGCCATGTCTCGTCCTCGACGTGTTTACGAGCCGGGCTTGCTGAGCCAGGTCGGCGACTCATGTCATCGCAGGTGAGCCCTGTCAAGTGTGGACTGTGTGGTAAGCCATGTTACCTGTATTTGTTATGCTATCGCTGTGTGGCTCTCTGCCAAAAGTGCCAAAAGCCTATGCCGATCCTGCGGTCGCGCACACCAACCACGAGGAGACGGGTAAGGCCTCGCTTTGCCCCCGCGGGCTGTGGCTGGTTGCATCGTGTGTCCTCGCCGTGTCCCCGTCAGGCACTACCCAATTTCTCTGCCTCCTGGTCTGCCTCCTTGTCCAAGCGCAGCGTGTCTGCTGGTCGTCGAGGTAGCACGCGGGTTTGATAGCCCTGCTTCCTGCAAGTCATCCTACCTCACCGCGCTTACATAGTCTGGGGCATATCGTTGCAGCGCCGGTTGATATACAGTACACGTTCCAACGGCCGCGTCCCAGGCGGGAAGTTGCTCCGTCCGTTTCCTTGGTCTCTGCGAGCTTGCAAGGCTTTCTGATCTCGGCTACGACACACGGACGATTCTGTCACAGGCCATGACGGATTCAAGGGGCATCCCCGTGTCAAAGCGCGATCTAGCAAGGGTGCTACCGCCCAGAGAAGCGAGGATCGAGCAGCTGGGTGGGCCCCTGATCTCGGGGCGTCAGTGTGACTGCACTACTGAAACTTGGGCTGAACAATCCGGCAGATCCGTAGCGCGCCAGACGACACCTCCGCAGTCAGAGCGCAGAGGCGCCATCGCCAGGTACCAGGGAGGTCGAGATGGCACATCTGCTGGACCAGAGCGGTCGTGGGCGACCTTGAATGGAGTCGAATGGGGTCGGACGGGCCTGGGCCGGCTTGGGCTTGGGCTCGATTGGAGCGCCATAAAGCCTGTTACTCCCGCATTCTGACTCCTCTAAAGAGAGGGCTTCGTCCTTTTACATCGACCTCGCCTTCAAGAATGAACTCGCAGCAGCTCAAGGTGGGTACTACAGAGAGATTAGAAAGAGTAGAAGATAAAGAATACTCTTTCATTGAAGCCCTTTCTCTTGGACCCCGGGAGTCGTTTTCCCTGGTATCAAAGGAAGCGCTTGGTCTCCCATCCTCTCCCAGCACCCCGTCCCTACCTATCACGCCCGTCGCGCATCCTTCTCGGCCGAGGACACCACCTCCCCAGCAGCACCACCAGCCGAGCCCCCATAACTACATCCCCCCGAGTACACCTCATTACCGCCAACTTCATCCGAGCCCGCTGCCCCGATCTCTCACCACCAAGAAGGGCAACGCCATGGCAAACTCTACCAAGGCCCAGTCAGCATGCCTGGAGCTCTGCCACAAGACGACGGGCCTCGGCGACCGCATCTCGGTTCGCATGCTTGAGTATCTGACCATGGTTACCAAGCAGCCCCATGGCCTCGACGTCCTGGCCCACGACTTCCTCGACACGTGCGAAATCCTGTTCTCGATCGAGGCAGGCCTCGGCGAGTGCATCCGCAACCAGCAGGTCTTCCCCGCCGATGTCATCTCGGAGCTGAGCAAGAAGTTCCGCGTCACCCAAGCCGACTTCCAGCTTCTCGACCAGATGCTGGCCAGGTTCCTCGAGAACGAGCGCAAGGGGGCCATGGGCCGCATGCGCCGCGGATGGGGCAGGATCTTCGGGGACAACGACATCGAGAAGATGATCATGGCCCTCGGACGCACGCGCGAGAGCCTCCGGATGAGCGCCTTGATGTTCCAGTGGACCCTCGGCAACGAGAAGATAGAGAACGAGCTGGGAATTGGCTACACTGGCCTGGCTGCCGCCCTTGACCGCATGGATACCCGAGCTGGCGTGGCGAGATCAAAGGCCTCCGACCATGGCCATAGCCATGGCCATAGCCATGGACCCAGCTCACAGTACCAGACGTCGTCGGCGTCTCAACATCGCGGCGTTGAAGGTCACGCTGCAGCTGTTAGCCAACCCCCATTGCCGCCTCTCCCGTGGACAGAGCGATCATCTTCGGTGCACCAGGAGCCCCTCAGCCCAGGTCTTCCTGACATGCGGCAGTACAGCGCCAACAACGGCAACACTGCCAGCTCCATAAGCTCCAATGAGCGATACCACTCTGGAACCACCGGCACCTTTGATCGCATGAGCACCTTTGACGAGGCTCACGAGACTCGCTCCCACCACACTACCTTATCCGACACCGAGGTCTCTCTCGAGGAGCTTGCCGGCCTCGACCTCAACGGCGGAACCAAGGTGGTGCGGCTCAAGGCTGACCCCTTCAGCATGCCTCGATGGAACCCGCGAAACACGGCCGGCGCCGATGCAAGCAACCTCAAGACGGCTCTCATCTCTGCCGTCCGCGGTAGGAACCACAAGCTCATTGAGCAGCTCCTTGACCGAGGTGTGTCGCCCAACACTGGCCCCGAGCACCTGGTACTCAAGGAAGCCATCATCAACGGCGATGCTGAAGCTGTTCGCCTGCTTCTGCTCTTCGGTGCCGATCCCAACGGCGCCGACCGAGATGGGGTGACGCCTCTCTCTGCCGCCGTCGAGAGGTCGTTCCTCGCTGGCGCAGTGCCTCTTCTCAAGTATGGCGCCGACCCCAAGTTCACCCGTGGCCCCGACAACGAGTCGCCCCTTGCTGCGGCTGCCATCGCAAACAAGGTCAACTTTGCCCACCTGCTGCTCATCTATGGCGGCGACCCCAACCAGCTCACTGCTACTGGCGAGACCCTCCTCAGCAGCGCCATCAACAAGAAGACGCCCAAGAAGTTCATCGACCTCATCCTCGACTACGGCGCCGACCCCGATGGCAAGAGCCGAGAGGGCAAGACTGCCCTCTTTGAGGCCATCCAGAACTCCAGGGTCGACATTGTCACCAGCCTCCTGGACCACGGTGCCAACCCTAACCTGCCCGGCCCCAAGCACATGCTCTGGCCGGCCACCTATCAGAGCCCCTGCTTGCAGGTCCTCCTTGCTGCCGGTGCCGACCACAAGAAGACGCCGGGAATCATCGAGCTTGCCGTCAGCGTCAACAACATCGAGTCTGTCAAGGTTCTGCTCAAGGCTGGCGTGAACCCCAATCTGAAGAAGGATGGCATATATACACCTCTGTGCACGTCCATTCGTGACAACCGAGCCGACATCTTCACACTCTTGCTGGCCAACAAGGCTGATCCCAACGTGCCTGCCAGTGAATACCCGACCTTCAAGTGCATCACACACAACCGCCTGCAGTACCTACCGGCGCTGGTCGAGGCTGGCGCGAACCTCTCTTCTCCCAAGGGCATTGTCGAGACGGCCGTCAGCGTCAACAACATGGAGGCCCTGAACTGGCTGCTGGATCAAAAGATGAGCCCCAACGACAAGAACCCCAAGGGCCACTCGCCGCTGACGACGGCCATCCGCGAGAACCGGGTTGAGATGGTCGACCTTCTGTTGTCCCGTGGAGCAGACCCCAACGTCCGGGGTCAAGACTGGCCAGTGTGCATGGCTGTCCGCAACCCCCCTATCCTCAAGCGCATCCTGACTGTGCTTGCCGAGCCCCGCGCGTTCAAGGGAGTGATGGAGATGGCTGTCGTTGCCAACCAACTCGAGTCGGTCAAGCTGCTGCTTACTGCCGGTGTCTCTGTCGAGGACAAGAACGGTGGTGTCTTTTCCCCGTTGACCTCTGCTATCCGTGAGGACCGCAAGGACATCGTCTACTTCCTCATCAACGAGGGCGGCGCTGACATCAACGCCCCCGGAGAGCATCTCCCCGTCGTCAAGGCCCTGCGACGGTACCGTGGCGATGCCGAGATCCTCGAGTTCCTGCTGGAGCACGGAGCTGACCCCAACAAGCTCTACCGTGGCTGGAACGGAGTCATGCAGGCGGTCGAGAACGGTGACGAGCAGGTCCTCCGCCTGCTCGGCCAGAAGTTCGGGTTTGACCTCGGGGTCAAGGATGAGCTGGACCGAGACGCCACCGAGATTGCCGCCTCGAGAGGGTGGGACGAGGCTGTTGATATTCTTCTGGAGTACGCCATGAAGCCTGAGAGGGCCAACGGTGCCTTGTAAGATGACGATGGTATTGGGTAATCATGCTATGGATTGAGGTGGGAACTCTGGAGTCTGCGAGATTGTTTTTGAGGTAATGGGAAAGGTGGTTCAAGGTCCTGGTTTATATCATCTGCTGAGGCACAGACATTTTCTTTGTAGTCTATATCCCATGTTCGTATAGCACCCTGTATTCAGCCACCTCTCAGTAGAGGAGTCAATCTTCTATGTTTAATCCATTTCATACCATATCATGGAACGTCCCATACTCGTGAATCATTCAAGCCTGCCATTTAAAGCAATGCCAGAGCGTCACAGCTTATTTCCCATATTTACATGAACTGCCTTGATCTGGGTGTAGGCTTCAAGGCCTGCCTCGCCAAGCTCCCTCCCAATGCCACTCTGCTTGACACCTCCGAACGGCACGCGAGGGTCACAGTCCTGGCTACTGTTGATCCAAACCGTGCCGGCCTCGATCTCGGCGGCAACTCGATGAGCTCTCTCCAAGTTGGTTGTGAAAGCAGCCGCGCCCAGTCCGTATGTGGAATCGTTTGCAAGCTCAATAGCCTCTTCCTCCGTCTTGAAGGTGGCGATGACAACAACAGGACCAAAGATCTCCTCGCGATAGACCCGCATCGAGGGCTTCACTTCGGTAAAGACGGTAGGGGAGATGTAGAATCCCTTTTCAGAGCCCCCGACCTTGAGGGGATGACCGCCAGCCGCGACGACGGCCCCTTCTTTCTTTCCGATGTCAATGTATTCCAGGACTCTCTCGTACTGGACCTTGGATACTTGGGGCCCCTGGTACGTATCCTTGTCCCATTGGTTCCCAACCTTGCTGACCACCTTGAGCGTATCAAGGAACTTTGTGATGAACTCTTCATAAATCGTGTCTTGGACCAGAATTCGTGACGTCGCCGTACAAATCTGACCTTGGTTGGACATGATGCCCAAGTGTGACCACTTGACTGCTTGCTCCATGTCCGCATCATCAAAGACGAGCAGAGGCGACTTGCCGCCGGTCTCCAGGGTGATGTTCTTGAGCGTCTTCGCTGCGACGCCCATGATGCTAGCAGCCGTGGCCGTCGAACCTGTGAAGGCGACCTTGTCCACAAGAGGATGCTGCACCAAGGCAGCTCCTGTATCTCTGCCAAGTCCGTTCACGATGTTGACGACTCCCGGCGGGAAGCCCGCCTCCTTGATAAGCTCTCCGAGGACGAGGATGCTCAGGGGCGTCTGTTCAGCGGCCTTGAGGACAACCGTGTTACCGCAGGCGAGCGCGGGCCCAAGCTTCCAAGTAGCCATGGAGAGGGGATAATTCCAGGGGATAATCTGCGCAACGACCCCGATGGGCTGACGGAGTGTGTAGGCAAACTTCTGGGGCGTGGTGTTGATGGTCTGGCCATAGGTCTTGTCGGTCCAGCCAGAATAGTAGCGGATCACGCCAACGGCCTCGACGAGGTCGTTCTCCAGGGTCTCGATATATGTCTTGCCATTGTCCCAAGCGTCAATGGTGGCGAAAAGCTCCCTCCTGGCCTCAATCAGGTCCGCCAGACGCGCCATCAACTGCCCGCGATCCGAAGCGGGGAGCTTCTTCCAGGAGTCGTGGCGCAGCGCAGCTTTGGCGGCCTTGACAGCCTTGTCAATGTCATCCGCATCAGCTGCCTGCACGGAGGCGATGGCCTCTTCAGTGCTTTATTATCCCGGTCAGCAAGAGACTCGACAAGTTCAGGCACTGATGGGATCATACGCAGGGTCAATCGAAGCAATGGTCTTGCCGCTAGATGATGCGACAAACTCGTTGTTGATGAACAGGCCAGTCGGCTGTGACCACTTGACTCCGTTTGGAGCAGTCAATTCGACCGAGAGGGGCGCCATTGTGAGTGTTGCTTAGTGTGAAGGGCAACAAGATCTGGGATCAGACGATGGACCCTGGAACTGCGTGGTTTCTTGTACTCGGTGCCTTTGAGAAAGATGTGAAGGTGTAGCCAAAGAGACTATAATCGTTCTCCTCTCACAAGATGAACAGTTCCACGTTGTGATTCTCTCTTGGCAGAGGAGAGGCTGTCAAACCCCGCCTTACTCTCTCCGCAGAGGGGCACACTGGCGTGCTTTAGCCGAACTTGAGGCTTCGGCGCGAAGAAGACCCAGAGAATCTCCATGATTCGCGAGTGCTATTAGACTAGCTTCCTGTCTAAAGGCCAGTCTAACTAATCATTGCTGCCGCTTTACAGCCTCCTCAGCTACGGCTCTCGGGATCTCGGCCTCGATATTCTCTTCGGTCGGCTTCCATCCCAGCAGTTCCATGCCCCGGCGCGCCCTGCTTCTCGCATTGGAGCCAAACAGAACAGACGCAGCCGGAAGCACCGAGTCGGCATCGGGCTTGCAGAGCTCCTCCACTTCAGTGGCCTTCAGAAGGCCCTGGCCCTTTGCCGCCTGAGCAACTCTGTCTGAAATCTCGGCCCACGACTGACAAGGTTAGGCATTGTCTTGTTCACTGCGGGAAACGCGGTACTCACAATCTCTCCAACTCCAGCCAGATAGATGCCATTCTCCCCCCACAGCCTGTCATCAACATTGCCCTTCGCACCAGCCTCAGCCAGGGCGTAGAACAGCCTTGCAATGTCGGCCACATGGACATTGCCCCACCGACTCAAACCCCGCCCAACTCTCACTGCACGGCCTCTCTCTCGAGCCACCTGGGCCAGCGTTGGGATCTGCACACTGCGCTGCTTGATGGGACCCTCTCCCTTTCCATAGATGATAGGAGGCAGAACAAGCGCCGTCCTGATAGAAGGGGCTTGCTTAGCGATACCCAGGATGTAGTTGTCAACTGCCCGCGACTCATGCGCCCTGATCAAGTCCCGGATGGATGCGACACCATCCAGGTCGTCCCAAACATCATCCGACGGCTGCCCAGGCTTGAAGGATGGAGACGCCAATTCTCCCGCGGCCAAGGCACTTGCACCAGAGATCTGAATCAGATAAGCTGATGGCACAAAGTCAGCGTCAATGTCACAGAGCAAATATAATCGAATCGTACCAGGGGGCTGCCGCTTCTGCAAGCCGCGGTGGATAGCTTGCACAGCGCCAATGTGTTTGTTTGACGCAAGATCTGGGCTCTCTGTCAGTACCGTCCAAATCGATGCAACAGTCTTGAGCACGTACTCAGCACAACAGATGCTTGAGATGCCTCTTGCTCCACAAGATTGCCGTCATCAAGATTCCCAATCACCGTCCGAACATTGGGAAAAGCCTGCGCAATGGTCTCTGCGGCCTTGTTGTCGCGCACGAGGGCTGTGATGGCGTACTCTGGGTGGCCACGCACAAGCTCCCGCAGTACTTGGCCACCGACGTAGCCCGACGCGCCAGTTCTGAGTACAGCATTAGTATGCAAGACAAGCAAGGCACAAGAGTAGTCTCACAGAAGAATTGAAGCCATTTTCGCCAAATTTCCTGGTGCAATAATAAAGAGGAATGGAATGTGTGACGTGGATGCCGATATGCATTTGTAGCTGTGAATTACACTACGGCTTAACACGGGTTATTTATGCCCTCTTCCATCAATTATTAAGCCAAAGTGAGCAAGTACGTTAGTATCGAATTTATAAGCCACGCCGAAACTTGCCATTAGTGTGCATGGGAGGATTCCTCCACCATCACGACAGTTTGCTTGACACAATCACGGTGGGGATGTTTAGCAGTTGAGGATTGGTAATATATCCGAGAGCGAGCTGGAACTGACATATAGGTCTGACTGAACTTGGGACACGAGATAAGCCCCTTTGGCGTCTTTCAATCGCTGGAGGACACAACAACAGTAGATATCGTCACGTCCTCTCCAGATTCCGCCACCAACAATTCGATAACTAGCGTATATCCTGAAACTGAAAGCTTCATTACAGAGATGAAGCGGCAGGATTGGCCCGACCATATCGGCGGAGATGATCTCGCTTCAGTAGCCAACCTTTTCCCGGATAACTCGACGGGAGTTGAAGTTTGGCACTTTCCAGTCCAAACTTCATAACTCAAGCAATCGAAGCGAGGGAAACAAGAGGAGTTCCGCTATCCAACGGAGGTCACTTTGGATTTCCAGAAGAGGCTAATCCTTTACTTCGATAATATAGAAAACATATAGCTGGTGAAAGGTCAGCGGTGCTATGTTAACTGACCTTTGCTCTCTCAAAGGCAAGGTGCTTCCACAATAACAAAGAACACATTTTTCCACATTTCAAGCTTCTGCTGCTGCGGCTGTTGCAGCTGCAGAAGGAAAGACTCAACCGAATGCATCACTAGAGGTTATTCCGCAAGGGGATTACGAGAGGCTTCTGATGGTGATCCTTCATGTCATTGTGGCGAGACCGCCTTTGGAAGTCACTTCTAGAGCCCTTTCTAAAGAACATACTCCTGAACCGAGCCTGATGCCACCCCCTTGAAATCCTTCCCGCTGACCAAGCCTCCAGAGACTATACCGCCGAATTGACCAACATTCAAGGTTTCGCTCGCAGGAAACCAAAACGTCGTCTGGGAAAAGTCAAGCGCGAAACGCCAGTGCTCACCCGTCTTGGGAGACATCAAATCAATTATATATCCAGTATGGCGCGATTTGGGCAGCGGAGATATGGCTCCTGGGGCGGATGTCAGATGGACGCCGCCGCTGTTGATCAACTTGATGGTGCCGTAGGTCCGGGAACATGATGGCTGCCCATTTGAAGTGCGGAAAATGACATCTCTGCCTTTCATCAAGGTGGCGCTAAAGTAGGACTGTCCGTCCACGGCCGATGTATAGTTCCAGAACATCAAGCCGTATGGTCCAGCAATGATCCGCCCCATATCCCAATTACCACTGATCACGGCCCAGGGCCGGGGGTTCCAGTTTTTATCCCGGCCACCAACACCGGATAAGACGAAGGGTGTGCCGCGGATGTCCAGATCCACCTCGGCTTCAGCAACGGGGAACTGTTCTTGCCAGTACATTTCAGGGGCGAACATGACACTGGCTTTCGCGTTCGGGTACACAAGACCTCCGGGGTAAATAGGAGGACCTCGATTCTTGAGCGTGAATGTGCCGTTGATTGTCGATGACTTGATGGTAACGACCGATTTCTTGAAGTCTGTAGACGCGGTGAAGCCCCAGGATACGTTCTTGGCATTGTTCGTCCACAATCCAGATGTAGACTTGGGGCACGTGGTCAAGGTTGACATGTCCACAAATGCATTTTCCATGTACCGCGTTCCGTTGGCCCATGAGACAGAGATCAGACCCCGCTGGGCGCCAACATTGTTGGCAACTGTGCCTCGGGTAAGATAAACGACGATGCTGGCCCTGCCGTCGTGGGAAACAGCGTCGAAGGACCAGTTTTCGCTCACGGTGCTATTGAAAACAGACACCATGGGTGAATCAAAGGTAATAAGAGGGTCCACGCTCATCTTAGCAGGTCCGTCGACGAACTTTCCTGCAGAAGACTGGTGTTCAAAGCATTGTTTGTTTTGGAGGCTTGCTGAGACGAAAAGTCCAGAAAGGGAGACCACAGATGCGGCGGCTCGGTGGAAGCGCATGGTTGAAACTTGAGAGAGTTCTTTAATGTTTGTTGAGTGTGAAATGAGGATTGAGTCGTGAGTGAGGCTCTGGAGGAGAATAATGTTCAATTACGGCTTCAACATGGTTTCTTATAGTTCAGTAACTGTCCAACACAACTCTAGATCGGGGCTGTACGAACGGACGACTTCGTCATCACATATGTCAATCTCGCAAGGGCTCTCCAAATCGAGTTTGATAGGTAAGCAACACGTTTCGGTTAACGCTCCTGACCGCAAGGATACTACAGGACAGGCTAAGGATGCCGGAACCAAACCAATAATATCTTTTATATAGGATACTGGCCGAGACCCCGATACATCCGCGAATGTCAGTCAAGCTACGTCGAAGCTAACCCGAGTTGGGGTATCCTCGCGCAGCAATGTTATTGGTCCGCTGTGTGGATGATGACGCCATTTCATCGGCGCAGTTGAGTTGGTCAGCGATTCACAACTTCTACCTTTCAAACAAGAGTTGCTCGGAAATCGATTTCTAAATGGTATATAACGGCCCAAGCAAAGGCTGCCGGAGGTGTAGGGCTCGAAGGATAAAGGTGGGATTCTTGATTGCCTTAATCTACGACCATCGCTGACCCGGAGTGGATAGTGTGATCAAGGAAAGCCAGCTTGCGTCAAATGCATTGCAAAAGGAACTTTATGCCCTGGATATGGTGACGTTTTCGAAAAAGCGCACAGGGACGAAACGGTCAAGATTGTGAGACGGCATGCGAAAAAGCACACAACCTTGACGCCTCCAAGATCGACGACGTTCAATTCAAATCATTTGCAACCCCCCCACCGCATCCCCCGGATCCTTTCAGAAGACGCCGAGTCTAATGCCTTGGGTTTCTTCTTCCTCCGCTACAGCTTCAACCAAGATGTCCAGACTACCTGCAGTTTCTTGGGCATCCTCCCAGCCATGTATGCCAATTCACACATATCATCTCCGCTATCCAAGGCCACGACGGCGCTTGCCCTTCAAGTTGCCCATCTGCACATTCCGTGTAGAGACTATTCGACCATGGAGCACAGAATATACGCCGAGGCTCTGACCCAAACCAATCAGGCCATCGCCGGACCGATACAGAGCAAGTCGGACGAGCTACTGATGACCACTCTCGTTTTGGACGCATACGAGAGTAATAAGGCTATATTTGGGAGGAAATATCGCATGTCACATTTCGACAAGCACATACTTGGGTCCGTGGCTCTGCTGCAACACCGCGGACCGCTCAACTACCGTGACGACGTCTCGTGGCGCCTCGTTGTCGCTACTCGAAACAGACTCCTCTACTCCAATCGGAACCGATTCATTGAACCGGCTGGTCTCGAGGCTGTCAGTGCTGTTTGGGATAGCACCACCAGAGCTCAGCCGAAAGGCGTCGCGATCGAGGCCGACACGCTAGCATTCAAGCTTTCCCGGCTTCAGCACCTGCTAAAGATAAATCATCAGATCATCGCCTCCCATGACTCGGTAGATGAATATCCAATTCAAAGCAGCGCCGATGGTGATACGAGACTGCATAGTATTCTTACGAGCGCCACCAGCCTGGCGATCGAATGTGACCGCTGGCGGGACGCCCTCCCGCCAACTTGGAAGTCGATGCCTGTCCTAGGTTGTACACTTGCCTCGTCGATAAAAGCTGCTGCTTTGTACGAGAAAGTCATGCCAACCGTCTACACCAACTTGTCGATAGCCAACTCATTGAACCGCCAGAGAATCACCGAGCTGGGTGTGCTTGCGCTCATCCACAAGTGCACTGTTGCCAGCTCAGCCAAGGGGGTGCAGAGCAAGTCGCCAAAGGATAGAGATCTTCCAGCTATTCTATCAGCTAGGACTCAAATCCTCGTCGACGAAATTTGTGCGAGCGTGCCATATCTTACAGTAGACGTAAGCGACAAGGCCTCTGTCATTTCTCCAGCTCTGCCTACCCCGAACAAGAGTGTTATGTGTCACTGGGACACGGCAGAGCATAGGCGGCAGGTAGCAGCATCAGGTTTATATATGATGTATAGCACTTTGGATAAGGCTCTTGGTATTGTGGCAGATAGGGGTGTGCTAGGGGGCTTGGGCAATGTGATTCGCGAGGGGCAGCTCGACTGGATGGTTAGGCAGTCTTACAGGCTGAGAGATATCCTTTGTATAGTAAAGAATGTTAATAGGCCTAGTAGCTTTTAATTACTAAGTGGATTTAAAAGGGCTAGCTCCCTTTTTTAGGACAAATTAATAACCTTATATATTTCTTTTCTAAGGCTAAGTAAAGTAAGTGTTTATTTATTTTTATTTATAACTATTATAATAACTCTTTAGGTTTAAGAG
>JABCKW010000905.1:0-14584 GCA_014824385.1 Fusarium cyanostomum
TTCATGTTGGGCACACAAGATCCCGCCCAAGATCATCCCGCCCACATCCCATTCGCAGAACGTTTTAGAGTCCGCGGGAGGGAAAAGCTTTTATCACAAACTTCGGTGCCACTGCCACGTCATTTCGACTCGGCCCGGCGCCGCGGGTGTTCCCCAGGCCGTTGGTTCGGTGTTGGCATCTGCCGAACCCCATCGTTCCCCGATGATCAGTGAGGTTTGTTTGCTCAGGCTCTGATGCATCATGCAGGAGCTTGCATCACCGAATGCCGCCCGGTTCCTGGGTCCTAGCTACGTACGTTTGTAGTATGTGAGGTATATTGTACCATAATCGTCCTTCGTCCCTATGCCTTTTATCATTCGTACGGGTAGTTGTGCCCTTGCATCCGCGTAACATAAGGTAGGCACCTTAATAATTGGTCATTTAGAGAGCCAGGAGCGACAACGAGTAGAGCTCTTCCTATATGTACAGGGCCATTTTATCCATCTCGAAGTCTCTTCAAAATGTCGTAAATAATCGTCTATATGCGGACTTCCTCTTTGAAATGCCGTGTCCGTTGCATCTGACGTCTCGAACTGCCCAAACTTGGTAGTCCTACCAAGCCATGAGCGAAACACTGCCCTATCCCCCGGTCGTGATCTAGGTATTATGAGCAAGTAAGCAACTGACTCTCACCGCTATGCATGGTATCTATACTTTCATCTTTCATCCTTCATCTTTCATCAAGCTCCGTCAACCAAGCCCCTGCAATCTGGCTGTGGCTCTGCCATCAGACAACAATCTGATACTCTCTGCCGCTATTCTGGATTCTACCGTGGAATCTAGTCGTCTCATCGTCGTTTTGGATCCCATCACGGCATCCGTTCAAATCTTCTCTCTTCTGCTTGTCTTGTGGTTTCTCTTGTCTCGTATCTTGTGAGTCAAGTGGCTCGTCTCGCATCGAACGTGCATCATCCGGTATCATCTCTCCATCGCTCACCACAGGGAATGGAGTAAGGACGTGACTAATGTCTCCCCACCAGGACTCCCCGAACTGGGTGAACCAATCTACTGTGATCTTTAGACCCTCGTCGATCGAAACCTTTTGCTCCCAACCGAGCCGCCCTAGTTTGGTGCCGTCTACTGCATACCGCCGGTCATTGAAGGGCCGGTCCCGCGTGTACTTGATCCACTTGCGGAGCTGCTCGGGGGTGTCGTGTGGGATTCTCATTCGGTCGAGAAGCATCCCGCAGAGCTCCAAGTTGGAAACCTCGTCAGATGAGCCAACGTTGTATATCTGTCCAACCTGTCCCTTGTGGAGAATAGTATCAAACGCATCAGCCGCGTCGCCAGCGTACAGGTACCGCCGCGTGGGAGTGCCGTCTCCATGCAGGACCAACGGTCGCCTGCGGTTGAGGAGGCAGGTAAACTTTGGAATGATTTCTAAGGCAAATTAGACATGCGAACATGCATCATGCATGCAGTCTGCTGTTTCAGGACTTACTCTCTGGATACTGGTGAGGACCATATACATTGTTGCTGCGCACGATTATGGCTGGTAGCTTGAAACTCTTCTGGTACGACTGGACCAGCATCTCGGCAGCTGCCTTGCTAGCAGCATATGGATTCGTTGGGGCAAGAATGCTGGTCTCGAGCAGGTCGTCATCGTCCTCCTTGACCTCGCCATAAACCTCATCAGTTGAGACGTGGATGAACCGCTGAATGCCGACCTTTTTGGCACTCTCGAGAAGAACATGAGTTCCATAAACGTTAGTGTGAGTGAAGCCGTATGAGTTGCCGAAGCTCAAATCCACATGCGACTGGGCGGCGAAGTGCAGGACGGTGTCGATGTTGTAACGCTCCATGCAGTCAACAACCTCGGCCGGGTTGGTGATGTCGCCATGGTAGAAGCTAAAGTTGGGCTTGTCATTGAGCACGCGAGTGTTGTTCAGAGCAGAACAGTAGTCCAACTTGTCGAATGAGACAATATGGTAGGCATGTGGGTATGTCAATGTGAGGTGGCGGACAAGCCAGCAAGCACTTTGGAACGGACGCAGACAATGGTCAGCACACATTGTGGAGAAGAGCTGTTGGCGGGGTCTTACTCACATGAAGCCAGCGCCGCCTGTGATCATGATGTTTCTGACATCAGGGCGAGGCTCAAACTTGGTGGTGCCTGTGAGGATAGGAGCGTGTTTCCATACGTCGACATCCTGAAATTGTCTATGGTTACCGCTGACCATGCCTATAGATACGAGAAGCCGTTAGTCAGTCGCTCACTCCAGCAGCCGGCAGAAACATCGGATGCCAGATTTAGAGGGCACAAGATTGTGATGAGAGCGCATACCGCTGGCGCCACAGTTGGCAGACGGTAGATCATTGGAGGCGGTCATATCGTCGGGAGTTGGTGAGGGAGAAAATGGCGCCCTTGGAGTCGAGGATTGACGCAGACCAGAGAACAAACTGCTCGAGCTCGCACAGTCTCTGGCGGCAGGAACGCACGGCTGCGTCATTGGCGACCGGGTCTCTAATAATTGTCGCGGTATGCGAGACAACCTAAATGGCGGCGAATGGGGGCTCAAAGAGCAGGGGACGGCCCCGGACGTAGATGGCGCGAGCAGGATAGAGACTCTCGATCAAGATGGACGTTACTCCAGAAACTTCAAGATTTTCATGAAGACGACTCAAGATGCGATGCGTATGTGTTTCTGATGGACGTTGATGGACGTTGAAAGTGGTCTGGGTGACGCCAAAGGGGCAAATCTCGTCAAATTCTATAGATAGCGGCGGCTCCAACCACTGTAAGAAGGGGTGAACGCCGTTCCTTGAAATGACCGATGAGCTGTGGCGTCGGCCCCTGTGAAAGGGGTCTTATTAACGCCACAATCTCCTTCAGCCTCTATTTCGATACCTTTCTCACGGAAACAAAGTTGAAAAACGGCAGCATTCCAGCAAGACCCGTACTGCGTAACGTAGTAGATCCAACGGTGCGGCCCGCAGCAACAGGCACCATGTTCGGAGACTCAAACTGATTCTACAACTATCCTTTCAATTTTTTTGATAAGGCCAAGGTGTCAAAAATCATTCCCTCAATGCTCGGCCTACCGTCGAACCGGATGTAGATTGAATACCTCGGAACGGAAATAGACCCGTGATGTTGCAAGTAACGTTACCCATCTCTAGGTAGCACTAGGTGCTGTCATAGTAAACATCCTGGAACCTCGCTAATAATAAACTTATAAGTAAAGAACCGCATGTTCGGTGTTGTAAGAGGTAAGAACCCCCAATATGTATGTATCCGGCGGCCTAGCATTCTCTCAGCTCTTGTGGTAGAGGGCTACGTCTGGGTTGAAGTCGGCCCAAGTTCATCGCTTACTCTCTGCCCAAGGCTTCATCCCTTGAAGGACATTACGATTCTGGAGATAAGTACCTTGCCGCCAGTGATGTCATCATAGCTAGGAATACGGAGATACTTACCCACCTTCACTGGTCTCCAATGTATCGAATGTTTCTCACCTCATCGGCAAGTTTGAACGTAACTTCAACGGACAGCAACGGTGAATTATCGGCATTTAGGAGCCTTTGCTGCAGGTTCGACCTGACCACGGATGTGATATCCCCAAACGGTCATATCGACCAGGGTTCAATCTGACCCCCCCGGGTCCCCTCCGGTTCACGGATGGAGTGCGTAGTTTGATTGACTCTGCATGCTAGCGAGGATCGCATCGGTCCCTTGCGCGAAATCGACGCCAAGAAGGGGTATGCTCTGTCCTAAGACGCGCTTAGCATCCACTTGTACGGAGGGACTTCAATCCGACCTTGATGCCCGATTCTCTGTACCTGCTTTGCTTAAGCTTACAAAGAACAAGGGGTAAATCTTTGCCTTTCGGATTGAGCTTGCTGAGCGATGAGTACGACTGAGCAGATTTGCCTGACTGTTGAAGTATGGATAGCATGTAAGTGGAAAGGGGTAGAGGAACCAGACCTTTGTTAGAACCTCTGGCCTTGAATTGGGAAAGTCTGTCGATAGAACTCCGAGAATAAACATCGTCTCTCGATTGAATTTGAGCACGGAACCTTGTCGGTAAGTTTCAACTACAGCAGACGTCTTTAACTATCTGGCTCTTACGTGGGGAGTATTATCCGCGTTAGTTTCCATGGTTCTCAGAGACTTCATATGGGAGAAGCTTGAGGCCAGTAATACATTAATGAGAGTCCAGCATGCAGCATGGAGCCCGCTTTGTAGGCCAGTAATACTTAAAAGTCGCTATAGCAAGCGGACTACTAACCACATAACAACATGCTGCGCTCTCGAGGCCCTGCAGTCTAGAGAAGTGCCGGGCTATGATGGGCTTCCAATCCAACACCAGCTGGAAATTCCAATCTACAGACTGGGCACAGAAGGTCCTAGCTTTTGTTTAGGTATTCTTGCCCGCGATGAAGATACTTTGCTTCTTGCTTGTTGAAATGCACAATCGTTCTTGCTCAGATGCCCTCAACCTAAAATGAGGCATGACTCCTCGCACACCATGAAGTTTATTAAATTGCCGCCGAAGCACAGACGTCCAGCCTCCTACTTGTTCTTTCAATCAATAAGATCTTTGAGCCTTGCAACATGCCACTCACTGACAGCACCATGGCAAACGAGTCAGCGGCACAGCTCCATGATGTTGAGTCAGAAGCATCGTATACCGAGAAAGGCGGTCTCACCGAGAAACCATCTAGCGCCCTTGAGTATGAGCGGCTTGATGGCGGCTTTTCGGACACAGCCCAGGACTTAATGAGCAGCAATCCAGGCCGTTCAATTCTGACCTCGTTGTTCTGGATAATAGTTAATACGGTGGCTACGATTGGTATTGTATGGCATTTCTACTCCTCTGAGGATTGGACCTTCACTAACATTGCCTGGGTCTTCACCAACAAGGCCATCTTCTCCGATCCCGCTCTAGGAGCTTGTCAACTCACGTTCGCCTCATTTCATTTTCTCGTGACATGGTTCACGCTGTATGTTCTGTCGAGACCCTTCGCTTTCTTCGTCCCTCGCCGGACAGCTATTGCCCAGTTGATCCCCTTAGCCGTGGCGATGTGCCTCAACGTCATCCTACCGAATCTCTCCCTAGCCTATTCCTCTGTATTGTTCTATCAGCTTGCTCGCATCCTTGTGACACCAACCGTCGCTCTCATGAACTTCTTACTATATTGCGAAATATTGCCGCTTGCCGCGGTCATCGCTCTGCTCCAGATCTTTGTGGGAGTTGGTGTTTTTACTTACTCCGATTCATTGAATGCGACTGAAGAGACAGCGAGCACAGCCATGATAGGCGTAACCTTCGCTTTCGCTGGTGCTTTCGCTTCGGCTCTGTACACGGTCGGGATTGCGAATTATCATAGAAAGCTTCAAATGACCAGCATGCAACTCCTTTACAACCAAGCGCCTGTCGCGTCGATCGTGCTCCTCTACGCCGTCCCGTTTCTCGACGTTGCTCCGGACTGGACAGAAGTTCCTGTTCACAAATGGCTCATGATTCTCTTGGTAAGGATACCGTGTCGTTTCTGCTGTTCCTGTTGACGCAAATACAGTCTGGACTCTTCGCCTCTCTGATCAATATATCTCAGTTCTACATAGTTGCGCAGACAGGTCCCGTGTCAAGTACTCTGGTTGGCCATGTCAAGACTTGTGCTATTGTAGCCCTTGGCTTGGTCCTTTCTGGCACAGGCTTCAATGGTACAAGTATCGTTGGCGTAGTAATCACCCTGAGTGGAATCATTGTGTACGTTGATTGCTTCAGGACATGATTGCACGGCATTTAACTAACTAGCACAAAGGTACTCAATTGTGATGCTCAACCATGATGCGCAAGAGGAGTTCACTCTCCAACGTGGCAGTCCACGAAGTTAATCGCAGCTTTACCTCAGGGGCTATAGCAAACTTGATGCGAAGAAAAATATTTACCCTCCCTGTTGGTGGACATGGTTACAACAGAAATTAAAATCGATGCCCTTCTATAGGGTATAATGTTATGGCTAACTTCAACTTGAGCTGGACTCATTTCTATATAAAAAATCAAGACGATTACAAGTTGAACCTCTTGCGATCCTTCTCCATCTTAGCTTTCCACTCCCATTGTGTTGCATCATCACCCTCGCTACCGGCTCGTCCAATGCCCTTGTCGACCCTCCTCAATTTGAGCGTAAAACGAGGGCCCAGTTCTTGCAAACCCGCCCGGATATCCTCAACGCCCTTAAGCTCTTTTCCATCAGCACCAACAATGCTCTTCTCAGTCTGCCTCTTGTCCCGGAAAACGTAACGATGGCGCCGCACAAAGATGTAATCTCGCTGGTTGTGCAAAGTCACGACCTGGCGGCCCTGGAACTCTGGCCTAGGAGGGAACAATGTCATGAACAGCTTTGCCGTCAGGAGACCCAACGGGGTCTTGAAGTTGTTGAGGAGAAGCTCGGGGTAGTGGTTTGTCGGGTTTCCATGGCCTGGCAGCTTCTTGCCTTCGATCCAGTTGGAGATGGAGAAGTGGAAAGTCGGCCCCGTGGGGAGGTGGACGACGGAGAGGCCTGTGGGCTTCTTGGAGTCTTCCTTCATGAGGACAACAGCTGTGTACTCGCGGTTCGAGGCGAACTTGCAGATCTCTCGGAGGGAGTATTTATGGCCGTATCGGTGTGCAGACCGGGGAATGTAGGAGCTGTTGGGGAAGAAGGCGCAGAGAAGACGGGCCTCGTCGTGAAGGGTCGAGTTGATGGAGGTGGTCACGAGGATCTTGGGCTCGGGCGGAGGGACATCGGTGAAGAGAGACGGGAATTTGAGGGCGAGTGATGAGGGTGTCAAGTCGAGATTCGTGCTTGTTGTTGATGGAGCAACGCTGTTATCTCGTTTCGCTCGGAGCTCGCGCTTCTTCTCTAAAGCAGCCTGGTGTTCCTCGTCCATCTCCTCATCCGAAGCCAACATGCTGTCGGCATCGTCATTCTCGTCCTCGTCTACTTGCATCTCAGCCTCGAGAGCGGCCTGCTCCGCTGCCTCAGCCTCTTCAATGCGCCGGCGCTTCAACTTCTCAAGGTCCACCTGCACACCAAGGCTATCGTCGTCGACATCATCCCACACTCGCTTCGAGTCGATCGTCGCGGGTCTGCGCTTCGCTAGACGGGCCGCCTTGAGCTCGGGATCCCTGGCTTCTTCCTTTTTGCGACGGAATCGCTCCTCGCGCCTTTCCTTGTCCTTGTTCTTCTTGTGTTGAATGAAGAGCTCTTGTCGCTTAAGTTTGTTGGCAGCTTTGAGCGCCTGAACAGGCGGCTTTGTGAAGCCCATTGTGTTAGATGACTTGGTTCAGACAGTGTCGAATCTGGACGAGATGGAAAGCAGCGGCTGGGAATTTTTGGGGTGGAGGGGCATCTTCGAGCGGCAGAAATTCTAGACTTTTTGGCGGTGAAAACAGGACCCGCCAATGAAATGTCGCGAAAAGACCCACCTCTGGTAAGCTGGAAGAAAAGTACATGAGAGACAGCAAAACTTTCGACAAAAGAGCTTTATCTTATATCGTGTCTTGCGCACGACACAGCTAATACGATGGCGCCAAACGGTACAAAACGAAGAAAGCTGGCGCATGACTCTTCTGACGATGAGCCTCGATCTCAGTCTTCGTCCAGAAACGCGCAGAAATCCTTTTTCAAGAACGCCTCAAACTGGAATCTTGAACAGGACTACGAGTCGCGCCCGCGGAAAGGCAAGAAGCTCAAGGAGAGCAATCGACTGCCTATCAAGACTGCGGATGGACGAATTGAGCAGGCTCAAGGAGTCGGGGATGAGACTGCGTCAATTGAGAGTGACACTGAGTGGCTAGAGGGTCGCGAAGATGAGATTGAGTCGGAGCCTGAGCAGGAGGTCGAGGAGGAACCAGAGATCCCAGAGCCCCAGCAGGTCTTGGAAGCGCAGGAAGAACTCGCCAAGATAGCCACGGCAGTGAACGAGAATCCAGAGGAACACATCAGCGCATTCAAGGCTCTCGCCAAGATCGGGCAGTCCAAGATCATAGCGATTCAGATGCTCGCTCTCATGACACAGATGTCCGTCTACAAAGATGTCATTCCTGGATACCGAATACGGCCGCAAACCGAAGATGGCCCAAAGGAGAAGCTTTCGAAAGATGTTCGGACGTTGCGACAGTATGAGCAGGCTCTTGTTTCGGGGTACCAGGCTTATATCAAGGAGCTTGCCCGATGCTCGAAGCTGGAAATCAAGGCAGCTCGGGGAGGCCAGAGCCTCGCAAACGTGGCAATTACCTGTGCTTGCACTCTCGTTACGTCAGTGCCGCACTTCAACTTTCGCGCAGACCTGCTCAAGATCCTCGTCACCAAGCTCAGCAGGCGTAAGATCAACCAGGACGGTGTCAAGTGCCTACAAGCCCTCGAGACGCTTTTCAAGGATGATGAAGAGGGACGGCCAACGCTAGAGGCAGTGTCCCTGCTCGCCAAGATGATGAAGGCGCGCGAGTTCCAGGTCGATGAGAGCGTCGTCAACCTCTTCCTCAACCTCCGCGTTCTCTCCGAGTTCTCCGGCAAGGCTTCGCAGGATCATGTGGAAAGCAATGACACCAAGGTCAAGAAGTACAAGCGCGAGTTTCGGACGAAGCGCGAGCGCAAGGCAAGAAAGGAGCAAAAGGCCCTGGACAAGGATATGGCAAATGCAGATGCGCTCGTCAGCCACGAGGAGCACGATCGTATGCAGTCGGAGACCCTCAAACTTGTCTTTGCGACATACTTCCGTATCCTCAAGCAACGACAACCGCATCTCATGGGTGCTGTTCTCGAGGGTCTGGCCAAGTATGCCCATCTCATCAACCAGGACTTCTTTGGCGATCTGCTCGAAGCCCTCAAAGACCTCATCCGACACAGTGACGAGGACGCCGAGACAGGTCCGACCGACGAAGAGGAGAATGAGGACGAGGAAGACGAGGAGGATGCTCCTGTTCGCAACCTCACCCGCGAAGCCCTTCTTTGCACTGTCACAGCTTACGCTCTCCTCGGCGGCCAAGACGCTCACAACTCCCGCAACGACCTACATCTCGACCTCTCCTTCTTCACCACACACCTCTTCAAGTCCTTGCTCGTCCTCTCTACCAACCCCGACCTCGAGCTCACCCGCTCCTCTAACTCCTCCACCAACGCAGTCTCCAAGGTCAACGTCCAGACAACAACAGTTCTCCTGCTTCGCTCCCTGACCGGCATCCTCCTTCCACCATGGAACGTCCGCTCCGTGCCGCCTATGCGGCTCGCTGCTTTCGTGAAGCAGCTCATGACGGCTGCACTGCAGCTGCCGGACAAGTCTTGCCAGGCGGTGCTTGTGCTGCTGAGTGATGTGGCGCACACGCACGCGAAGAAGGTGCGCAGTCTGTGGGATACGGAGGAGCGCAAGGGTGATGGTCGGTATAATCCAGTGAGTGATAGCGTCGAAGGTAGCAATCCATTCACGGCGACGGTATGGGAGGGTGAGTTGTTGAGGAAGCACTACTCGCCCAAGGTTAGAGAGGGCGTGAAGTTGTTAGAGAAGGGCATGTCCGAGTAAATTCATAGATGATCAAATATATCAGCGGCATAGAAACTCAACCCGATATCGGCATTAAGCTTTATTTACGTGTGGTTAGGTAGCGAATTAGCTTATCAGTTCACTCCACATCTATAGAAAGTCTGGGAGGAAAGCGAATTATAAGAGTTACTACAGTTTTTCATACATAGCTTCCTACACTTATGACATTCTCATTCTTTAGCGGATGCTTGTATCTGTGTCCAGCTGGCATCAATATCTGACACTTGTGGTGACGCCGCACTTAATTTCGTCTGCCTCCATCCAGGGCACAATGCTCACTTCTCTATTACTTTGTGCTCTTATATCCCTAAACTTAACTCACACAGGTACAAAGTGCCGCGTTCAACAGTCGCTGCGTCCGGCAACATTTATCAGTTAGCCCACATAGACGAACGTAGGCCTTGGGTGGGTTTCTTCGGCTTCGCAACAGGAACCTGGATCTTGTTCTCGCCGTTTCGAGTTTGCAGGCTTGAGTCAGCTGTGATTGGCATCGCCGGCAACTGCGTGCCTGGGGCCTGGGGCTGGTTGAAATTACCGACTTGTGGCTGTACGAATAGCTGACCATTCGAGGGGCCTGAGAAAACGCACCCGTCAGTGATTTGAATAGGAGTGACAGTGATAATATGCCCAGTGAGTGAAGGGCAGCGGTTGAGACTACCAGCAACGGCTTGCTGAATGTGACTCTGGTGAGTCGGGATCCATTCGGGTCTTTCCGCGGAGAGACTTGTGGCAGATGGATTGGTCTGAGGCGTGACATCGACAGTTTGGGTACAGGTTTCTGAAGAAGCCATCGAAACAACGCGAGATGCCGGCACGAAGCTAGGTGCTTTAGGGCGAAGTTTTGGACCTTGCGTTGACCGCAAGTGTTCGAGCTTACCTCTAGTCTGATCTCGGGAGGCAGCGAGCTTATTGGATGTCTTTTTGCCTGTTGGAAGCCCCTGAACTGAACCTTGTGCCTGCTCTTGGGAAGCAATGTTCTCAGACACTTTCCGTGTTACAACCCCGTTTTTAATGCTGACGGGGTTAAATAGAGGCGTCGAAATGTTCTTGTGGTTCAAGATGTTTGGCTTGGGGTCCGGGGACATCATGATCAAGTCCTCGTTGAACTGCTTCGAACCGTTGGAGACATCGTGGTTGTCCGCAGGCTTAGCTTTGGGGGTTTGAGAACCCTCGTCTTTCTCTCCATCCGAATCCTCGGACATCAGAGAGAAGAAAGTATTGGCAATACTACCCTTCCCCAGAGCTCTAGAGACAACTAGCGGGGTTGAGAATTGAGTCTGCGCTGGAGTAGGATCTGTAACGGCCTCGGTAGTAGACTGGTCTTGCTCGGCAACTGCAGCCTTGGGAACATTGGTGACATTGTTCAGAAAGGAGCTTTGGAGGACTTGAGTGGTGACAGAAGAGTGGGCTTTCTCCCCCGAGGTATCAACCTTGTTGTGGCCCTGGACAAGTTTTTCGTCACCTTCGCTGCCCATGGTTGGGATCACAACTGGTCCAGTGACATGTTTGGGAGGCTCATGAGACAACTTTGCTGTTGCTGCGTCAGCTCCGTCTTAGTGAGTACAAAGTAGAATTAATCCTTGAATACTCACCTGGCGCTGGCTTCGGAGCCCGTTCTTGACGGTTTAGAAAATCTAGGGACGAACTCCCTAGGATACGACCCGGGCCACGTTGGAGAGGATCAGGCACCAGAGTGTTCGTATAGTTCCGTCGGCTGGGGGGAGGTACGCTGGAAGCGTTGAGGGGAACAGGAGGCGGTTTGTATTGGAACGGCTCTGGCGATAGGTTAGTCTTAGCCTTCCAAATAAATCTCTAGATAACATTAAATGCGTTTACCCTGGCGTCTCGCAAAAGCTAAGTCACCACCGCTCTTCTTACCGCCGTCTTTCTTGTCCTTGCCACCACCCTTGAAAGACTGAGCTAGCTCTCTGGCGGCTGCCAACATGCTCTGGTCGCCGAAACCAGTGCCGCTCATGATCGTCGTCGATGTCCGATGCCCAAGCTAAGGGGAATGCTAAAGCAGCAAAGATTATCCTATGGCGAACCGGGTCAGGTCGACTGAGAGGTCAAGAGTTGTTCTGTTTTGACAAGGCAGACTTAGTGTCTGTGTTGGAACGGCAAATCATCTGGAAAACGTACGTGAGAAGGATGGAGGCCTAGCTCCGTAGTGGGCTTTTAGGTAAGATCTCAGCGCTCTTAGTAGAGCGTGAAGAAAGAAGAGAAGAGAGAGAGGGCCCTGTATCCTTCAAGGTCAGTCGAAAGAAGTGACCTGAGATGTGTGAGGCATGAGACACGATCTAGTGGCTCGGTTGACAAAATGTACGGGGCTAAAGGACGAGGGGACAGTAACCAACCTTCGATACGAACTATGACCTTTGTTCCTAGGGCGTATCTTGAAAGGAACTAAAAGGGAAGAGTGGCTAGAAAGGATCGTTCGGAGAGGAAGATGCGAGACGAAATAAAAACGGACTACTGGACCAAACAAGATTTTGGTGAGCAGTGGGGGAATAAGAAGAAGGGTTAGGAGGAGAGTGAAAGAGGATGCCTGCAGTTGGGGCGGGAAGAGGAGAAAACAATGGAAGGTGACAGAGTGATAGTGGAGGGACTATGAGACCATCTCCCGTCAGCAGACGAGAATAACACCACCTCCATCATGGATACCTAGGTACCTACCTACCTAGGTACCTACCTTAGGTGTATGGAAGGCTGAAGAGTAGGCAATTGGTATGGAGTGCCCTATGGGACTATTTTCTAGGGAGTATTACCCTTAGAAGCTGCCCGGGAAAGTATCTCCCTAAGCCCCCTGATGCCGCTCCCAGATTCTTACTGGAACGGTGTTCACTGACAGTTATTATGGACAACTTTCTATGTGCCTGCTCATGTATATGGGAGCATCTAGGAGCTGCGGGATCTGATTTTCTCTGCCCAGGTATGTAAAAGGCGTCTCGAAGGAGAGATATTACTCGAGGCTGGCTCTCCTAGGAGTTTGGTAAGGTATGGAAGTAATACCAACCGCAAATAAGCCAAAGAAGAATCTACTTGAATATTCTTTTAGCAAATTGTTAAAGCATGTTCCTGCCGTTGGCTTGGACTGCCCGGTGGGGATTGGCACCATGGGTGGACAGGCGAGATACGTCTTGACACTGACTGTTTTACGCTTGATTGCTGAACACATTTGTAATCTATATCTGGAGGAGTCGCCACGGGCAGTCAATATCCTCTAGGCAGTGTAACATCGTAAAACATAAATATTCTCTATGATGTTTGAGATTGTGGTATATTGTGGAGGTCCTTTGTGTGGACTCAACTAGATTACACTCTGACAAACGCTTGAGCGGGGAGTCTTGTTGAAATTTTAAAAGGCTTCTGGCACATTTAATTTCCTCCATTTATTCATTTCGAGGCCGTTTGGGGCCCACCGTGGTCTCGATAGCATTGATTTTTGTACCGCGATATTGAGCATCCCGAGACGCATCCAGCCATGTTGCTTCCGCCGGTGCCACTGTTTTAAAAACAAACTCATGCAAAGCGCTGACTCCCGGGGCATCCTTGGAAATAGCTATAGAAGACACTCTTGGCAATCCTAGGCAAGCACTTAGGCGCTCAGAACAAGGCTTGGAGAAGCCAACAAGGCGTATTCTGTCTTCGGACGGGAGGTGCTTGGACGCGACGCCAACCATCTGTGGGAAATGGCAGTTGAAAGTTGAAGCTTGGTTTCCACGAGCTACAAATACCATGGAATACTGCCGTTGGGGCTCGTCTTCGGTGGATTCTGTGTCTCCCTGTGACAGTGCCTGGAGACTTCGGGAAATGGAGTTGAGACCGACGTCGATTTTTGCATCGATCTCAGGCACTGGAGGTACAGGAGGTTCTTCCGTTGTGCCAGCGGCCCTACCGACATCTTTCTCCTTCCTGGCTGCACGTTTGCCCTTTGACCGCTTAATGTGCGTCTGCCGATGCTGTCCTAGAGGGCTTAAAAGACTGAGCTTGTCAGCCAGCTCTATCCAGACAGGTTGTCTCGGTACAAATGCGTAAAAGCAAGATAGAGACGTAGAATTGCCGCGAATCATGGGGCTCGGTTTTGACTTACTCGCATAGCAACTCGAGAATGGTGTCCTGGTCTTCGGGTGAAATCGCTGGCCTAGAGGCCCAGTCAGTGATAGACATACAGAGGGCCCGTGACAATATACGCGTACCAGGAAACAGTTGAGAAGGGGGTATCCAGCTGGTGCACAATTCTCTTTCGAGCGGGCTGTGAAGTTGGAGTTGACATAATGACAGTGATTGTTCTTCGATCCGTGCAGATGTGAATAGGGTTATCTGAAGCCAATAGACAATTTCGGTCACAGGGACCGATTTGATAGGGCGCTATTAGTGAGGCGGACACAGATTGTGCTGTATAGAAGAGATGTAGATCTATGGATGGGAAGGTAATGTCAAGGTCAGGGGCAAGCTCTGCTCTGCAACCACCTACCTAGGTATTTGCGAGAGCTGGATAATAATGTGGGTCAGGATGAGCTCGACCGGGAGTAGCTTATTAGCGCCGCATGCGTCCGCAGGTACAAGCTCTCAACTGGCCAGGAAGTAATAGGGAAAGGCGATTAATATGATTGTACTCCAAAATAATTCGACAGTGGATTGTATTTATGATAGTAATCGTTTGTTTGCGCTGGTCCACTGGTATCTTGGTTAAAGCAAGTCGCACGCCAAAGATTGAGGGCCAGGACCGAATGTGCTATCAGATCTTAACCAAACGGGAGGGGCATCAGTTATCTATGGATGGCGTGTCTTTTTACTTCACGAGCTTCATTGACTAGGCTCATGGATATTTTCTGATCCGGTTATTCATTGAAGCGGCCCGCGAGGGTCGAAGCATGGAAGAAGAGCCCGGCAGTTTCACGATGGCCATTTGGCCGTAACTCATTAATTTAATCACCATCATACGGCCTAGATTAATTTTAAACCTAGGTATAACTACATAATAGAGTGAGGGCCTAATGTTATACTATCACTTGGGG
>JABCKW010000908.1:0-29582 GCA_014824385.1 Fusarium cyanostomum
CATAATCATGATCCGAGCACAGCGTTTCCGCCAGAGATCTCTTCGGGCCCATTCTTGACATCGCCGGAAGAAGGCCAACCACTGCGAAAGATGGAGGCTCTGGCTGGGCTGTTTAATTTCAAGTGCTGCTCTAGTGTTATAGAGCTGTCGAAACCTGCCCAGTCGCGGCAAAAAATTGGGAAGAATAGCAAAAAAACATACAACAGCGNNTCTATGGGAGAGCGGACGGGATCCCGAGTTCTCCAGTGGGTATGGTCGTATGTGCTAGATTG
This sequence comes from Fusarium cyanostomum, assembly GCA_014824385.1. Taxonomy (NCBI): domain Eukaryota; kingdom Fungi; phylum Ascomycota; class Sordariomycetes; order Hypocreales; family Nectriaceae; genus Fusarium; species Fusarium cyanostomum. Next base: position 273 of record JABCKW010000908.1, read on the forward strand.
GTAGGGTCAATCTTCTTATGAGGGCTTGCTGCCAAGCGGGCTCATCAACACATGTTGGCCTCGCAACCTTTACCTCCAGAACAGCAAAGATTCATTCGGTGAGCCGGCTACAGCGACGACATGGTCAACCTCCTTTGACTTATTATTATATTTGTTAATTTTAACTAAAAACCCTTCTTAATTATTTATTTTATAACGTTAACTTTTGACAGTAAACCCAGCTCTTAATGCGAGGGACCAGGCGAGCCCTAGTAGGTAAGAGCGCCGTTTATTAAACCAGTTACTCTATACTCCTTATTACCAGAATAAGCGCATGAAATGCGTGATAAATCAATCCTATGCTGTGGGGGTATCTTTGTTATATTGCAAAGGTGCAAATCAATCTTGAAGTGGCAACTTCGTCAGCTTGGAAACACGAGCAACCAGCCCCAGCAGCACCCCCAGGCCTAGTAAATGGCACCGACTTCGGCAGACAAGCATGAGGGCTCTGGAATTCGCTCTGCTCCTATGTGGTCGGTTGGACAAGTAACTTCATTCCTCGACCTAACCCAGCCCGTGGCACACTAACCCTCGCGCGCAGCCGACGGCTTCATCGCCTACGAAGACACCACAGCTGTCTCCTCCCTTGTTGCAATACCTTAAGTAGATACAAAGGGAAAGATAAGGTTGACCTGCTCAGTTATCGTCAGTCATCAATCGTCACCACCTCCACTAGCAGCGGCCGAAACGGCGTAGACGTAAATAGCTCGACTGTCTTCACTATGGCTTTCTTTACCGAAACCTTACCTTCGTAGAACTTGAAACAGTAGTCGATAAGTTTCTAATCAGACATATATTTACGCTTGAGTAATAGCTGCCCCTAACCAGAATTAAACGACGCCAGTGAGTTTAACCTGCGGATCCTCTGGGAGGGCGAGGCTTGTGTAATCTCGAGGCACGGGGGAGGTACAGGCGAACCGAGATGAAGTCTAAGGAGTCTAATGACTAAGGAAGCTAGCAAGCTTGCGTGAGATGCGAGCAGCTGCACGATAGATCAACTTAATGCAAGAGTTTTCTATCATATATACAAGGAGATTAGCTTGGCGCCGGTAAACACAGATGCAGAAAGGTCCGAAGAGAAGATGCCATAGTTGCGAGTTAATGTTTCGCCTATCAAGCTCTAGTACACAATACAGCAGATATACGGCTTTCTTAGCTAACTAGTTAGAACCGGGACCCTATCTTATAACCTAGTGTGCATTAAGCTCGGGAAGCAGGAGACCAAAATACCACCCCAACTAAGAAGGGCGCCTCTAAGGTAGCTAAGACCCGTGGCAGCTCGGGCAAAGGCAAGGGTCGCAGTAAGGTTAAGAAAGAAGAGCAGCAAGAGCTCCCTAGCTTCTGTTTAGCTGCCATGGGGGACGCCGAAATAAGGGCGCGGTTCACCGCTGTTAACAAACCCCTTAGAATTAATACAAAGCGAGAAAGCGCATCGATATTATCGAGCCCTTCTGTATTCTATTCAGCAAGAATGCAGCGCCCATTATTTTCTTCCTCGCTATATATTATGCCTTGTGGCAAGTAAGCACCACAGCCATGTCTACTGTATTCCAAACAAAATACGGTCCAGGAGAAACCCAAGTCAGACTGACCTTTATCGCCAATGGAGTAGGCTCTATCATTAGGATTGTTCAGTAAAAATGTTCTGATATAAACTACTATCTACAGTTTTACGTCTTATACTATCGAGCTGTGGCTCTTCTGGCCGTTGGAACTCAGCTTCTTGTCGGTTGTAGACGTCAACTTATCAAGGACATTCTCATTAAGGCCTGGGCCACTCTGCGGGCGCCGGGGCCCGCGCTCCCGTGATCGAAGAATGCAACGGCAATCGTGAATCAGATGCCGTCCACCGCAACATGACATATAGCCATCACGGGCTCGCTCTCCTTTGGCAGAGGAACATCGTCTCCACGTCACTTCGTACTGCGCTACGGCATCGTCGCCCGTGACCTTGGCGATGATCGAGAAGAAGAAATGTGCCCCGTTGGGCAGTCAGTTGTCGTTTTGTCTTGTTTTTACCTTTGGTGTCTTTAGGGAGACCAGCAACCAAAAAGAGGCTACAGGGGAGCAAGTGATACATGCAGAGGTTCTGGAGCCTCTGAAAACTACTTGAAGTGGCGGAATTGCTTGACCTAGTGAACCTTAGCTCACTAACAGCGAATTCCAAACCATGTTCTAAGAGTTGACTCCCTAAGTCACGGACTATGAGTGTCTTAAGCGAAATCAAAACGTCTATGTCCTAATCGCGTTTATTCGGGTTAGCATCTTCTGGCTGAGAGAAGCCAGCGGATTAAAAGCTACGGAAGAGAAGAAGGAATATAAACCGCAGTACCCAAAACTTATTTCGTGGTTATTAGGGTCGCCTAGACCGCGGCATCATTATCACAGCGCCGAGAAGAAGGGCCCCGGGAAACTTAATAACAACAGCGAAACCGTCACAAGAACAGAATTCTCGAACCATCTCCGTTATAGAAGCCCTCGAGGTCCGCAAACTCGTCGGCTAGGCAGTAGAGGTTGGGAATCACATGGCCATCAACGGAGATTCCCTTGTACGGCTCATTGATGATATGTGCTACTCAGTACTAACCTTTGATGAGATGTTTATTTACTGGCGTCAACGCATCTTTGAGAGTTAAAGAGAAGCATTTTCGCCTCTTTTAATATCCCAGGGAAGATGCCACCTATGGCCGAGCTGTTTCGTCCAGTTGTGGTGGAGCAGCGGAAGACTATGTTAACTGACCTTTGCTCTCTCAAAGGCAAGGTGCTTCCACAATAACAAAGAACACAGTTGCAACGGAAGACAACAGGTTGATGCCGTTTCCGAGTCTCCATGTTTTAGCGCATGTCGTACTCCTGGCGATGGGTGTTTGCTGCCGCCGCAAGAGCCACTTCTTCAGGGGGCGTTGCATTCTTAGGTGTTTCTTTCGCCTTATGGGTATCTGAAGCGGTGGTTGCATGGTTGGAGCGAGACGTCAAGAATTAAAGCGCAGCATCACAATATCTCACTAGGAGTCACCTATGCCTCGGGTATCACTCTTAGTGTTGTCCACGCTTTTGACTTTATTTATAAGAATATTCGACCCGAGATGATTCTGTTGTTCCCGCCGAAGGGTCGTATGCTAAAGCAGCGGGGTATTATCTTTAACGGGACTGAGGCGGCCAAGGAGGACTTGAATGCCCATGAATAGTATGATATTACGGCTAAGATAGACAGTCAAGCGCGTCACAGACTTTATCCAGAGTTAAAACTCACACGTAGGTGTCTAGTTCGCTCACGCTAGTATTAACACAAGCCTCCTTGTATTGTAAATAAGCGTAAAGAAATCGCTTGCGCCCAGGGTTCTAAATTAGTAACTAGTAGTTAATCTGGCCATCCTGCTTGCGCCTCGTCTCCTTCCTTGTACAGTAGGATACCCTTATTAACCGCAAGGTGAGTCAGTGGTTTCTTGCCTTGACTTAACAGCCCTTCCAAGATCTTAAACCATAGCTCGGGTGCGTCTTGGCCGACATTCCACAACGTGCTAGTCCAGGATCTATTTGTGAAGCTGCCCGTGGGAAGTAGCGCTATCGGCTCATAGATGGTAGAGTGCCTCGGCAGCAGCAGAACAGCAAGAGATGGACCCCTGGTTGGCCTTTGAAGCACAAGCAACAGCTGATGCGACAAAGTTGATGTTAACGAAATTGGCGCAACAACGACATTACTTCCGTTGACTCAAGGCAGTCCCTGACGCAAGTCACAGAGCCACAAGGCAGGGCAGCTAGCCAGATGCCTGCTAGGCAGATACATATTCTTCTCTAGCTTCTTAAAGTAGGATCGCATGTTATTCGGATTCTAGGAGTTATCGCCGGTAAGGCTAGTAGACGGCAGCGGTAGCGGTAGTAGTAGCAGCAGCAGCGAAAGAACAAGCAGGTCCAGCAAGCAACCCCCTGGCATCCTTTTGCACGAGTGTATCTCTTATTTATCCTGGCTATCTATTAGCTGGATTGGTATATCCGAAGTGACAGGGAGGACGTGTGATGTGACGGTGATTTGCCCCACGAAGCTACAGTTATGGAAGCCACTTCTGAATAATCGCGATCCGCGCTTTTGTCTACTGCGCGGAAATTTTGTTTGCGGCACCTTTGCGGGTGAGGCTGATACCCGGCTCTGTAGCCATTCCTTGAGTGTGACTAACGGCTTGTTGATTCCATGTAGCTCTTCCCCCGAGGTCACTTTGCACAGGATGCAAGAATCTTCATTGCAGTTCGTTTGTATGGCCACTCTGCGATCTTCTCCGCCTGCAAATTACCGTCTCTCCCGGCCGTTGCTAGGCCTTGAATCCGAACTAGAAAAGGGCTGAGCCTTATAGACAGGGTTCTTCTTGTAGTTGGAGTTTCCTGTGCTAGTTTGTCTTAAGTTTGGCCACATCCTAAGCCGATAGGTCTTATCTGCCAAGACCTTAAGTGTATCGTACATATCTAAAGTGTAAGTAGGCTTAGCCCCCAGAAACCAATATCTAATCACCCGTGGAGTGCTGCCGTTATGTCCTTCTGATAACCTGTTTGGGAGCGTTCAACATCTCGAGAGCCACTATCTGTTTTGGTCAATTCTGTCAAGTCAATCTGTCTTCACCGGTTTCGACGGCCGACGCTTTCCTGCCCGAGTTCCAGACTATGGTTGACTTGGGCCTCGGGATGTTAGTGACGAGGAGAGGCGCGCCGCCTCGCGCTACTATCCCAGTCCTGAAGCCCCTCGTTGAGGGAGTATCCCTAGATACAGACGCATGAGCTGGGGCCCTGTGACATACACCGTCGACTCTAGCTCCGTGGGCGATTTCCCAATTGCACTGTTCAAGACTGTCAAATTCATAAAGGCCCTTATCCGTAGATGGGACTGCGCTCGAGTTCTGTCAGTGACAGTAAAACTCCGGACGGGATTCATATAAGAACATAGCAATACCGTCAAATTCGACGAGCTGGTTCGAGGCTGGCTCAGTGACACCCGCCATGGTGGGAGGAATCCTGCCTCCAAGCTTCCCCGGCTTCATTCAGGCTTACTCCTCTGAGGAGAACGACCCTGAGTTTTGCGCCGACGCTTGCGAGCGACTAATTAACCGCTCTTCCAGGATCCAGTTACGTGGACGCAGGCAGCTGTGCTTCAATAACAGATCCCCCAAAGAGCCATACGGCGTCAAGGACGTTGTTGATAGTGACGCGGGGCCTGTAGGGTCTAGTGTGAATAAGCCCTGTAATTGAGCGTATTCTATCATTAACGACTCTGGCGCTCTCGACTGTGGCTATGATATGCCAAGACTCCTCCGAAGCGGTCATCCATGGCCTCGGAGTCGGAGCTGCTTATCGTTCCCCTTTTCTATTCTCCAGCGCCGACTGTAGAGGAGCAGCCTCCCCTACCCCTCTATCGGCCATCCAATGACTTAGGAAAAGGGACGTTCTCCATCTGTCTCATGGAACAGGCCACTCTCGTACCTAGACACCCATCAACATCGCCATCTAGACCTACAACAGCCTCACATTAACCTAATACCCATACCACACGCTCACCATGCGCTAATACCCGAATACCATCTGCCGCAAAGATGGCCAATTTAATAAGCAAAAGCTCAACACTGGCCGTCGGTTTAGACTCTTCCACTGTGAATCAACCCAGGCCGACGTAGCCTATATTATCTACCCTAACTTGAGTCCGATCGGGCTCAAGACTGTAGCTAGAGCCTGCGGTCAAATGTTTAACTGCAGCAGGCTCGGTCGCACCCTTATCAATAAGTTCATGCAGCAAATTATATACCTTGAGAAGAAGATAGCTCGATAGTAGTTTCTCTTCTTTCCTCTTTAAGCCAGACGTTACATCTTCCTGTGCCAGGCTGGTCTAAAGTATGGTCCCCTTACCATGCCAGGATCCAACCTAATATCCAACCTCGGCCCTGGAGCCATGGACCTTGAGCTAACCACGCCCTCTCCCGGCGGGCCTGGCCTACCTATCTTGTCTCTTTGTTTGTGGAATATCCTGCGGAGCATACCACCATTTGTGTCCCAAGCCATAGATAACTTTGGCCTTGTTAGCAATGTTGCAATAGTCATAGCTGTGAAGGAGTTAAGACATGAGTGAGTAGCTCATGCAGTCGCCACCAACCAGCGCATTTAACAGCAAGCAACCGTCTATCGGGTATATTTACTCCCCGCCAAGTATACCGGATCCCGACTTTGGATTTATAATCTTACATTTTCCAACTTTCGGATAGAAGTCATGGTTGAGGCCAGCTCATGTCCCCCTTACGGCTCCCATCAACATTGCGTCGCTCTATCAACTGAATATCGTCTCCCGACTACAGTCCACAGAGCTTGAATCCATCTATACTACTTCCCTTCCTCTCAAAGCAGAGTTCCTTCTGTGACGACAAAGAAGTCAGTTTCTGCTTACTCCTTTCCAATCCTTTAAAGAGATCTAAATCAAGCGCTGAAACTAGAAGAGGGTCAACTCGGGGATCATAGTCCCGGCACGAAAGAAGATGACATCAACTCTCATCAGCTTAGTCCAACTCCCACGCCCACCACAAATTTGATTACTCAAAACTTCCTTCAGAGGTGCAGCGACAGTTTCAAATACTCCTGGGCAATTACAACACTACAATTAAGTCTCGGTCAGATGGCCTTCTTACTCGGAATGTAAGGGGGTTATCCGGGTGGGCAACTGGGTTATCTCTCACCTTCAGTCTCTTTCACGTTGGATATAATCGGCTTCGCACTTTTTGCAGACCGCTGTCTGCTAAGCTACCATCTACCAAGTCGCGCCATTGTATAACAACTCCCTCGGCACCAAGTAGCATTATAGCCAAAAGGCGGGCCGCTGGTCCTGATAGGAGCTGGGTAATAATTACCCGTTGGCTCATGTGAGAGGTACTTTCTGAGCTGTATGCATGTGACGAAGTTCGCACAGGTTACTCTGAGCAATATACGTAACTGAATTGGATATTAATGGCAATTAGAACCCAACCAGCTCTTTTCTTGGCGCCTAGCCAATATTGGCATTCTCTGAGATGGGGAGCGTAGAGCTCGAGGCCGCGCCCTCACTAACTGTACTGTAGCAATCAACTGGCATTAGGACTTGAGTGAAGACGATGTCTAAGAAAATGGTATCTCGATGCCTGACTTTGGAAGAAATTCTTATACTCGAATAGCCTTAGAGCCCTTTGCGTTACTGGAAAGAAGAGAGTGTGCGCCTTTTGGAGAATTATGACTCGAAACGGTGACTTTATTACTAACTAGAATGGGCTGGGGCATACAGAGCGTAAAGGCAACATATCTCTTGTAATACGAGGAAAGAAATTGATGATAATATAAGACATGTTTACAAACTCGCTGTCATAGCAGACAGCAGGCCGTTCAGCAACTTCCCCTCTCACTAAAGGCTATACATAAGCGTGCACGAGCTGTCTCTAAAGCCGCTTTCAAGCCATGGTTGTAAACGAAGATCCGGGTTTTTCCATCACCGAGCTTCGACGGACATCAAACCATCTTGTCGTGCTTTTCTCTATTTTCTGATATCTACCTAAACCCGGAGCTTTTGCCAATATTTGTTGGAGTTTTCGAACCCGCACCCAGTGCTGATGAGTTGGCTTGGGTCTTCTGCACTCAGTCTAACGCTGAGCGAGGATACTGATGTGCTGAGAAGCTGCTACGAACTTTCCAAATTGTGCAAGTATGTGACAGCGGCTTGAAAACCCTCGCTCAATGAGCAGCTTGAGCGAGCCGCCCAAAAGACACCGCAATAACACAAGGGCAATTATGTCACATTGAATAATGCGTCCAAGTCAATCTACCTGATGAGCCTTGACGAAAGTAACAAAATTCCCTCCAACAACGAGACACCGGCTCCCCGCTCTAACCCTCCCAACCCGCAGAATCACTACAGGTGCAAGAACTGGCATGGAATCTCCATCCGTTCTGTTCCAAGCACTTCATCACGACGGCATCCACCTGAGCTCCGTGACCAGTCCAGTCCGGGTACTTGTCTGTATCCACCCACTGTGAACTGGGACCAGCTAGAGGCTCACCATTCCATCCCAAGTCCATTGCACTCATCTGGGCATACATGTAAAGCGTGTCCCCGTTCTCAACGTTGGCTCTGTGTGCGAGTGTGGAAGCGGCTGTCGAAGCAACCGGGTCGGGCTGGGGACCGAAAGCAGCATCCTCGCGTTCCTCCAAAAGCATGATGAAGCCGATTGCTGTCTCTAGATGGGTTCGAACGCCCGCTTTGCCACCGACGGTGACGATCTCGGCCCGATGAGCGATCGAGTCAAATGAGACTGGCGCGCTTAGCCCTTCGTCTTGGCCAGTAAGGACAACCAGGACAGACATGGCAGCAACCCGAGACACAAGGCCACAAGTGCTATAGTTCTGGCCTGGTATTATGATGGCCACGGCCCTAAATAGGGGTCGGGTCGTGTAAAACTGCTGTGGCTTGAGGCTGTCGAGGCGGGTATTGATTGTGGCGTGCATGTGCATCGCCAGGTCGACGGCAGAGTCTTCATCCTTGGTATCCGGTTGGTCGCTGCAAAGCACGACTTTGGCCACGAATTGACCACGCTCGATATCGGTGCGATAGGGGCGGAACCATGTGCGGTAGAGATAGTTGTGGATAACCATGACAAGCAGCCCGCTGAGGCCCCTTTTTTCTGCATCGCCGCCGAGGAGATAGATTGGAACCGTTTTATTCCGAAAGTCGAGAGCCCGTCCGCGGTCGAGTTGTTGGAGATCGTCCATACAAAAGCCCCGGCGAACCTGCAAAGACAATTCCATCCGATGGTTCTGTTCTAGAGAGCCACGGAGGTGGTGCAGAATCTCGTGGCGCTCTAGTCGGACCTCTCGTCGGATCACGGCAGAAACGCCATGACGAATCTCGTATGGCGCGATCCAATGCGGCTGCTCTGGTGTTGACATGAGGAACGAGTGGTGGATTGGTTGAGCAGATGGCTGAGCAGATGGTTGAGCAGATGATTTGGTTTTGGAAGACAAGGTGCTGGAGCGAGCCAGGCCTTTATAACATGGCATTCAGGACCTTGACTCATCATTAACTTAGTGAGTCAGCCGAGAGAGGAAGAGGTTCGGTGGCGATAAACTGAATCTTTCTGCTGGCAGAATAACCTTTCATGGTACATCAAGTCCAGCTGAGGTGGAACCGACGCCAGCGCCTCCTGGAAAAACCTTAACCTGGTCACACACGATTGAGTCAGCACCTACTACAGACTACAGAGTCTACAGTGCATCTGCAGGAGACAGTACACTAGCTATGGACAAGGAAGCCGAGAGCCAAGGCCAAGAGACAAGGGCCATGACGTGCAGTTGCCGTGTCAGTCATATAGTGCAGGTATGATGGGCCGGATCAAATACATCAACTAAGACGAGGGAGGGGAAGTTGCATACATCGGCGACTTCTCCTCGGCGGTGTCATCTTGGGGTAGGAGTTAGGGCTAAAGACTTGAAAGAAGGAGCAATACAACCATAATGTAATGGATGTCGAGGCATTTAACTTCAATGAGACGCAATACTTTCTTGTCGCCTTGGTTTAGGGCCCGACTTGATAGCACCGCGCCATAGGTAGGAAGGTCATGACAAGAGACACAAATAGTGCTTCGTCCGCCTCGAAGAATAGTAACAACTGAACCTAGTCTGTTATATCCTCTCGACCTCACTTAGCGTCTGATTAAGTCTTCTATATACTCGCGGCAACGCAGGTGTCCAGCCCGGGTCGTGAGATGTAGCCGACTTGAAGTAGAGCCGAGGAGCTGTGGAAGAATATAAGGCAAAGGTGCGCTGTCAGGGAAAGACTATGATCCTTAGACCCTGAAGATATTAATACCTTGGATTTCTTTGTTCTTTTTTTTCTTTTCATAAATCAAATAGTAATCTGCTTGACTAGTTTAGCAATATAGTTGCTATCTAATGCGTGCAGTTTACTTTAAGTGATCTGCGAAAAGGAGCGTTTATGAGAGTAGAGTGTCGTGTTGACTTGCAGGGTATCCCATTAGGCTCTGCAGCTAAGCAGTTTTGTTAGATTGTGGATTGTGGAGGTGTATGGGAATCATCGTCTTGGCTTATAAGCGCTAGTAAGACTTAGAACTCTTAAGCTTATACTAACTGCCTCGTGTATAGTGATAGGGTATCTCTTGTGCCTAAACAGCATTACTGTAAGATCTGGGCGCAGACTCGGAAGCAGGATTTATGTGATTATAAGCTATATGTATTGCTGGGCATAATATATTTGTGGCAGAGTTGAAGAGAGCGTGGATCTGTTAAACGTTGATGTTGTTTAGGTAGCAGCTAGAGGATGTAATAGATTAGGTAGTAGGTTTTGATGGAGAGATTCGTTAGATGGCGTCTGATTATGACCGTGATATCTTGGCTCTTCTCGGGAAGCAGAAAGTGCTGTTGGATGCTTGTGTATGAAGCAAGAGAGCAGAACCCCTAGATCTAGCTTGGTAAAACTGGCGACCAGGCTCGAGAAAGCTGTTGAAAGATCGCGACGAGCATGTGAGATGAGATAATAAATCGGTAATCTTGTTTTTAGAAGCTAATAGAATGATTACATATAAGAACAGTAGGGAACTACAGCTTTAGCGAGTTAGCTTTTGCTCATAACGGGTAATCTTTTCCATAGTCACTTACTGTCGGCATTCAAGAGTGCATCCTTAAGTCAATATCTCAACTTTGATTGAGCGCACCCTGGAAGATAAGAAAGAAATATGCGTATCCGAAGAGTGGGAACAGACCGGCTTCAAGCTAATAGAAGATGTCCTCTCGCGGAGAGTATGAATATGATGGAGATAGTGCGTGAGTTGAGAGAGACAAGCTGATGGGGCAGACCCAACCATGGGGACAGTTGAGTTGGGTGGACTATTGCCTCTATCCGCTAACATAGCACCTCACCGGCAAGTGTTGATAAGAATGTTGTTAGCTGTGTGATCTCAGTTGACTGCAAATTCAATCAATCCCGTATGATGCCGCACCTTTTTCGTCCTTTGATCCGTTCATCTACGTCTGGTTCCGCTACATTAAGACGGTAGACAATCACGATGGCGTTGCGGCGCCCAAGAGCGGCAGAAAAGTAAAGAGTCTCATCAAACACAGCACTACCTACATAATGGCTTTTGACTCGAGTGTCACAAAGAAACCAATCACTTACTGTAGCATAGGACAGATCCGAGAATGTCCTTAGGCATCCTGGGTTACCCAAGTTTCGCCGCAGAACAACTTAGAGTCTTCTGCTGCCGCCAAGACCTGTCTTTCTACTATCTTCAACTCCGACTTGCTCCATCAACCGATCTAATTCCGTCCTGTCTATAGCCACCATGCCTATCCCACCGGCCTACCTCAACCCAGAGAAACGGGGAGCATTCATCATTATGCACACCGTAAAGGAATGGGAGGCCATTAATAAAGAGGATAGAGATACCATCCGAGCACTTATTCACAAATACCCTCAAATTATAGACAGCGTGGCCCTAACTCCAAGTTCTAGCGAGTCATCGAGTGTATCCCTCATAGAAATGAGCCAGCTACCCCCAGCCCGACCCTGGAATACATATCATCAGACCGAGGCTCTCTGGCGACAGCAAGCCGGTAGGCACAAACAAGCCTTCATGTTGCTTAGACAAGTCTTCTGACTTGTGCTTAGGTCACCTTCGCCAACATGTCTCCCCAATTGACTCCAACTCAATCCCGACGAGAGTCGCCCACAATTCAATACGCACAAGCTCACCCCCAGCAGCCAGACTACAACAGTCCGGGCCGGTTTGAGCTTCTCGGCTCGTTCGATACTGTTCAATCTCCCACTATGGACCCAGTCTCGAGTCCTATGTTCCCTCGGAGTCCACCTCCGCCGCCCCCGAGCCGGAGTAGCCCCGGGTTCTCTTCCCATAGATTCCATGGTAAGCGGACTGGGTGAACCAGCTCTTGCAACCCCTGTGCACTTGCAGGCAGCTACTCCCTCCCATCGACGAGAACCATCAGTCCCCGATTCCATACAGCTCATTGCCGATGGACGTGTCGAGGTTATGAACCGTCAAAGGCCTTGGCTGGACGGTTCCGCGCCTCGCTTTATAGTGCTGTTGATGAGGAGACAGATATCGAAATTTGTACTAACGAACTTAAGGAGCTTGCTATCTACGAGGAGCGGCTCAGAGAGGGATAGGTCGAGGCACAGGCTTGTAAATAGAAGGAGCCTAAGACAAGCACGGCCAAGAGATGGGAGCGCGACCACAAGAGAAAGAGCCAGAAGAAGTAGAGGGCGTTATATCTTTGCTATGTTAATGGCCACGGCAGTCTCGGACATAATAGACTTGGGGGGCTGCAAATTTGCAAAAGCTGCTTAAGCTTATTTTGAATTTGATAATGATTCGTTGTAACAGGCCCGGTTCTTTATCTTAAAAATAACTGACCTTGATGCTGGTCTGGAGCGTCCATCACTGGACTGCGTATTCTTTTGGTCCAACTCCCCCAACATAACGGCCTCCCCTGGAGTATCGATGGTACGATTGTCTCGCGATACAGTGCCGCTAATGGCAAACAGTCACTCGGGTCCAACACAAAAGACCTCTCACGAGAGTATAAATGCATCGCTAACTAAGCCCGGTGAAGCCAGCAATCAAGCCAGCGGCCAGACCACTTCAGACCCTCATCGTCAAGCTACAGCTAATGAATCACAGCCTGCTTCTTCGGTCCCCTTCACGACCGGGACCAACTACTCAATATCCAGAAGTGATATCTCCACGCTCTTTCAAAAGAATATGGGCATCCGCTTCGAAGCCTCCTCTGCGGCCGCAGCATTAACGGAATTAAAGCCCGTCAACATCGGTCAGTCTGAAGAACAGCCTCGGCAGGCTAACCCGGAGTCCGGTGCCTCTTAAATTCCTCTAGTCGAGCTAGGTTCTAATAGTCAAATCAATAGTCTTTTCGACGATAATGGCCCAATTCTCCTTGGTTCCCATGCGGCAGCTTCCACGCAGAAGAGAACACCCGCCCTGGCTGGATCTTTAGTAAAGATTAGCTCTTCTCTGCCGAGACTTCAAGCTCCAAGTCTCATTCCAGTTTATCTAAGCAGATTGGGGACACTATGTCGCAATCTAACCAGACCAAGAAGAAGAATGTTTTAGAGTCGGCTAAATCAGACAAGTGTTTTGTGGGAAATAGCTTGTCGGTAAGAGAGAGAATTGAGGTGGAGACTTTAGCCATCAGAAATCGTATGCCCTCCCGTAGATGATGTAATGGAAAATATTGTCAAAGCCAGCGTAGATTACGGGAGTCAACCTGCGCCTGAGGAACTCTGGCCCCAAAGGACGAAACTTGCTGATAAACCCAGAGCACAAAGCAAGCCACAGATTCAGGGCGACGTCCAACTGCCACACAAAGCCACCCGTAAAGGTACAGATCTATGGAGATAGACTAAGATACAGTTCCAGGTCTTTATTAAGCCTCATGGCTGCGGCATACCCTTGTGATGAGGAGTTGACAAGCTGGCGCGTTTACATAAGAGACGCTTCATTGCACAACCGACATCATCTGTAATCCATTCCTTACTGGCACTCTCTATCCGGGCAGGCCCCCTTCTTTAAAGGACTCCTTTTCTTGACGTAATTTTCTTTGCTCTGCAGCTTCGGACGTCATGTCTCCGGCCCAAGACAGCCCGCCGCCGACCGCATTCCTTAGAGCGCAGGACAGAGCCCGAAGGCATGAATGAGAATCGCAAGAATCAAGTTCTTTTATGTATGCTGACCAATTTCAGGCGAGACGCCATCTTCCCGAAGAGTCGACTTCCAGCGTCACAGCTGAGCCGCACTCAGAGTCTTCTGAACCCAAAGACCAGAGCGATGAGCCCCAGTCAATCAACGAGCATCAGAGCTCTTCTCTTGCGAACCGCGTTAGCTGCTGTTTTGCCTGAGTTCAAGTCAGAGTATGCCAAACCTGGTGCCCATGAAGAGCTCATCGTCGTAACCGTGAACCCAGCCGAGCCGGAACCAAAGACGGAGGCCCTAGTTAATACCACCATCTCCACCCGCGATCGACAGCATAACGTGCCTATAGACATGATCTAAAAGTACTCGTGGGTGACTGAGCTAGCTCCGCAGTAGGATCAAGCCGGTTCATCAACTGCTCTCAACATGTCGCAGAGCAATCAATATGTAACACAACAACACTCACAATAACACGCATCACAATCAAAACACATACAGTACTAGCGGAGGACGCGGTTGGGGTCGCGGTAGTAGCTAGATATGTTCTTGTTTACCCTCCTGTAGCGCCCCTTTGCTATAGATCGTCCCTGTCCTTGTCATTGTCGTAATTGCGGCAGTCTACGGCGTTGCCATATTTTAGAATGACACAGTTGCCCGTTTCTACAGCATCTTCTCTAGTCTCGCGTCGCTTGCCACTTGGGGCTTCTACAGTCCCTAATCTTTCTTCCTAAGAATACTATCAAGGCACCACATAGAGATCTTATCTCTACTATTATATAGTATAAAGGGGACCAAGGTTATAAATTACCCAACGCCCTCTCCCACCAAGGGCTATACTCGTCCCGACACCAAGCGGCGAGCCTCATCAAAGCAGCGACAATTGTGTAACATCCATGCAACTCATCCGAGGACCCAATGCCCAAACCCTCCCAGATAATCTATCGAGTGGTTAGAGCCTGTGTCTACGACTATGGGATATACATACCAAATTATCTTGTGTTCGGTCGGCAAAGTCAACACGCCATTTTGCGCCATCTATAAAGACGACGGGAAGCATAGGTAATCCCTCGGCAGATGAGTTTGGCAACAGATCCAGATGGCGGAAATGAGCGCGCAGCGACGCTGCAAGCTGAGCAGGACCAGCAATCGCACCATTGGCCTTTTTGCTCTTAGTCTCAATGCCAACAGCTACAGGTGTGTTGGCCTCGTCGCTAGTTTGAAGATGGGTTGCCCGGTTGTTCCGGCTGAGCGCCCTGTAGTTTCGCAATAAAGTCCCGAGACGCGAATTGGCCCGAGGGTTGAGGAAGATGGCGTAGTCGATTTTGGTATCTTGGAGGAAGGGATTCGGGCCCCGAAACTCGGGGTATATACGACATGGTGTCCTAGACACGGCCAAGGATTCAGAATTAGTCTCACGTACAATGCACTGCCGAGAGTCGGGATCATACACGTTCTGGTAAAAGACGTCATCTTGGCCATTCTCGTCAAAAGCAATCTCCAACAGTGGAGCATGAACACTGTCATTCCAGCTTGACTCGTGAGCCAAGCGGTCTTGGCACTTGATGGTCTTTCGCCGGATCAGGTCCAGCCGTCTGTAGATATACTCGTCGTTTGAGCTGTCGTATTCGGCTGGCACTGCTGCTGGGGCCAAGAACCAGCCATCATCTGGCGGATCAGTCCAGCTTGCTCTGACCATACGCTCCTGTCGAGCCAGTCGTTAGTCAAGGCATAAGAGCTTAAAGGGAGAAGATACCTTGAGGCAATGTGGAATGATGGGAGCCTTTCTCAGCCGCACCAGGTCTTGCATAAGTGCTGTTGGACGGTCCAACTCGGAGATGTTCGTGCGGATGAGGGGAAATTCGGTCGCATGCCGCAGCTCAAGTTCTCGCTTCTTGGGGCTCATGGAACCACTTTGTCGGCTGGAGCTTGTCGATCTCGAGCTTGTCGATCTCGACATGCTGTCAGAGACGCTGGCGAGAATCGGCGGCATTGCTCCGCGAGGAGTAGCATTTGGGTCCAGGGGCGCATTCATAGCTTTGAGTCGCTTGGAAGGGCTTGGCGTACTAGGCATGACGTGGGCTTCGAATTCGTCGTCCTGGAAAGGGCCTGAGTTGTGTGTTTCCTTGTCCATGTGCCGTAACCACTCCTCGATAAAGGTGCTTGTCGAGTCGGACACAGCGAGGCCGCCACCAAGGAAGAGCATTAGCGCGGCGTGAATGGAATCACAGACAACAAAGCATCAACTACTGCACTGTAGTAGATCTGTAAATGCGACATGTGGATGACGAGTTTTGTTGTGGTTTGCGCCTGAGGTTGGTGGGGTGATGACAGCATGGAGATTTCCTCTTTAGGTATAGTCGGATACAGCTTGGAGGCGGTCAGACAAGGCAGTAAATTGCTCCAGGGTAGGTTGCTCTACACCATAGCTGATGAGTATCTTTTCTAGCAATTATTTACAAGGTGTTCCGCTAAAGAGTTCCTGTGACTCTGACCTTGCGAGTTAATTCAGCTGTGAGACACAAGTCAGAGTGCCCGGGGAGAGGGCGTCTTCATCCCTAGTGTGCGGTAACTGTATCCTCAGTGTATTACATCCTTATTATTAACATTGGATGGCCCAACGCTGCAAATGGCTTCCCGAAACAAGACGATGCGGAATACTCAAACTGGGCCCACCTTTGCTTCACTGATATCTCTGGCTTCACTGTTCTCGTCAGCCAAGGAAGCTGCTATTGCTATAAGCTAGGCCAATCAAGCTCGCCAAAAAGCATCTGAGGGGACTTGTTAACTCGAGATTGAGGGTCGATGTCTCACGCAGGATCAAAAGCATCTATATCTGCCATCCAGACTTGGTTAAAGGACTGCGAAGAGGGCTGCCCGCAATCTTGTATGGCAATTGCTGGCAGCCAGGTAGACCCTAAGCCGATTCTTCCAATTAGGGCCATTGACCACCACTGGCCAGCGAGCACTATGTAAACTGCCCTTTGCTCTCTCAAAGGCAAGGTGCTTCCACAATAACAAAGAAGAGATTTCTTCCACATTTTAAGCACTATAACCTAATGCTTATACAATGACCTAAGGCAAGGTAACAAGAGGCCTGTATTTACCCCGGCATGGATCGTTATTTTACGATGTAGTGGGATAGATAATACATGTATAAATACTCTGCCAATCTAGAACATGTCGCTCAACAACCCTGGCCTCTGAATATACAGCCCACGACACTATGGTCAAGACTTGTTACGCTTCTCCCGGCTGCGTTTTCCAGCTGCAAACATGGCTTCCTTCATCTGGGCTTGTCTTTCTTCCTCCTTCTTCTCATTCTCGGCTTTCGCCTCGTCACGCTTCTGCTTGCTGGATTTACCGGCCGCCATCGTAGAGTCTTCATATGCGAGCTCTCGTTCGAGGCTGTCCTCCCTTTGCTCGCGGCTGTCGGCCATGGCAAAAAGCTACACTCGCTTGTCAGATGGGCAGTATGAAACGCGCTGTGGACTCCAGCTCACCTTTGCAAGCAGTCTGATAGAGATGTTTTCGGTATGCGGCAATTCGAGAAAGAGTTGGGGACTACCAGATCAGCTGGTAGTGCCTGACATCTAGATGTTCCAGGGTGAAACAAGCAACAGGAAAAAAGAATCAGTTGATACTCGGATTGGGGCCTGTCCGAGATTACCTGCCCAAGGAGGGGGTAACTGAGGCTCTTTATACCTTTCATCGGCCTTGT
This sequence comes from Fusarium cyanostomum, assembly GCA_014824385.1. Classification (NCBI taxonomy): domain Eukaryota; kingdom Fungi; phylum Ascomycota; class Sordariomycetes; order Hypocreales; family Nectriaceae; genus Fusarium; species Fusarium cyanostomum. The sequence goes on from JABCKW010000908.1 coordinate 17,757, forward strand.
ACCTTGGCCCAAAGCAACAGCCGAAAATTACATTTTACCACATATACTGCCGTGAAGCGCCCAGATCAGGTCATAAACAATAGGCAGCAGGCCAAATTGATCAGCTGGTTATCTTAGGAACCAACCAGCGATGAGGGTTGGAAGGATTGCCCATCCACTTATAAAGGGGATAAACCAGCAATCAACAACAGCCAACAACCAACAACCAAGACCAGGATCCAATCTTCTGCCTCAGGCACCAAGAACTCGAAGGCTTCTGCAACCCCACCCGCTTGGCGTTTCGCAATTCTCCCTCTCGCGTGTTTGCTAATGCTTAGATACGGCGACTTTGGTACGACTGCTAAGATGTCCAAAGCTCGACAGAATTTCGACGAAGTTGCTTGGGACAGAAATGATGAAGCTTGGGACGAGTCTCAGAAGCGGCTCCGACTCAAATCTACCTGCCGCCTAGTCGAGTCTCTAGCCGAAAAGGTCTTTGAGAAGCGGGCGTCGCTAGTCCCTCCGATATTCTTCGGCGGTTTCAACGTTCTCTATAGGATTCACCTTGAAGGAGATTCCTCCCATGTTATTGTTCGACTACCGTGCCCCGATCTGGTCCAGTTCCCGGAAGAGAAGACCCTCTACGAAGCCGCAACTACGGCATACCTTGGCCAAAACACTACTATCCCGGTTCCAACAATCTTTCACCACACTTCATCTTCAGACGTTGGACCAGCCGTGATCCTGCGGCACGTCGAAAATATACGGGACATGTCAGACGCCCTTGCGATCCCTAATCAACATCCAGAGGAGACTCCGGTGCTAAACCCCAACATTGATGAGGACACGCTTAGGAGGCTGTATAAGAAAGTTGCCCTTCTTCTAGTGCAGCTCTCAAAACCCAGCTTTACCCGGATTGGGTCCTTGGTCGAGGTTGACAACGGCCACTATTCGGTGGCTGGACGACCTATCACCCAGAACATGAACAACATGATCCAGCTTGCCAACATTCCAAAATCAGTCCTCCCGCCATCAAATCAGACGTACGAGAGTGCCGACGATTGGTACACTGCTCTAGCGGGGATGCACATGGCACAGCTACTCTTTCAACATAACGATCTTGTCCGCTCAGAGGATGACTGCCGAAATAAATATGTGGCTCGCCATTTATTTCATTTGCTCGCAAGACAAGGCCGATTATCCACTTTCGGGTTTCTCGAGGATAACTGGTCGGCCCAGTCCAACTCTTCAAAATTTACGTGCCCAACACCGAATAGGTCGGAGGCTTTTCGGCTTTGGTGTGACGACTTGAGGCCAGCCAATCTTCTTCTGAATCAACAGGACGATATCATTGCGGCTATTGACTGGGAGTTCACATATGCTGCACCCACTCAATTCAGCCTCGATCCGCCTTGGTGGCTCCTTTTAGAGGTTCCTGAGATGTGGTCTTCCGGAATTGATGACTGGGCTAGTGTTTACCATGTCCGACTCAAGACTTGGTTGCTTGCCATGGAAGACGCCGAAGACGCGGTGGCTGACATACTGCCGTTCAAACTATCCTCTTATATGCGTGAGAGCTGGGTGAGCGGTCGCTTCTGGCTCAACTACGCTTCAAGAAAGAGTTGGGCCTTTGATACAATCCTTTGGAAGTACTTGGACGAAAGGTTCTTTGGTCCCCGGGAAACAAATGTTCAAGAGGATCAGTTTTGGACAACAAGAGTGCATCTTCTAGGGGAAGAAGGAAGAAGAAAGATGGAAATATTCGTGCAAAGAAAGATGGACGAGGCGAAAGAGCGGGTCTTGGTAGACTGGGATCTAATCACGGCAAAGGAATTTCTACATAAGACGCTAGAAGATAATAACGGCTTTAAGATATAAGTAGAAGAGAAAGATTCTTACTCTTGTTTGATATTAGAGGAAGTTAAGCTAGGGAGGCAAGTGGTAAGTCCTCCTGTCGATAGCACCGCGCTTGAAGAAAAGTAATATCCCAATAAGTTTAGACCGCACACCAAGCCCGTGGCAGAGCCATTCAACTAAGAGGCTAAATCCTCAGGATCCCAGCAATCTGGCACATTTACTGCTACTCGCCTCAACTACAGTTGCACAGCATGGAGGAGCTAAAAGATGCACCTCTTCTCGCGAAGCGTCTGATGAAACTTTGCCTACAATACACCGGAGCCCGGAAGTTTCACCTCTGCTGAAATTGTCTTCTTTGTTATTGTGGAAGCACCTTGCCTTTGAGAGAGCAGGGGTCAGTTTACATAGTGACAGGGCAGACCTGTCCGCTCAGCGCCGATCGCTTATGACTGACTAGATGATCTGCGTTATCGAGTCGTCCTCGGAGGAGAAAGTTTACAGGTATTGGTTTTATCCGAGCTTCCCGTCTTCTGGCTGCAGCAAAGACGGATAAAAGCGGCAAGATAGGTGACCCTGGCCGGAAATGCATTAACCCATTGCTGCCTGATACCCAAACCTGCAGCAACACCAAAGAGTTATATACCTTGCCGCCTGAACTGCACGTTGCCTTGGTCGAGCTGACCTGTCTACTCGACGGTTACAGGGGCACGTACGTAGTCAACCTTGGTACGTTAGAAGTTGGCCCGAGCGGTGGTCAGTGGTCAAACGATCCTCTTTGTTCTATTCAAGACGTGCATCCTGATGGGATACTGGGTCCGGAAGGGGAGGCCATTCAGTCGTTATTGCCAAGGATAGAGCGTTTATCCTGGGCAACTGCATTATTGGTTTTCCTCCGAGTGCTCAATACCCCGCAACAACAACTACTTGGGCAGATCATATGTGACTTGGGCAGGGATAGTGCGGGGGGACGTGATGGAGTAGACGAAATCACTTGAGGAATGGAATTCCACAGTTGGAAGCCAGTTATTAAGTGTCTTATCCAGTCACCAAATCATTCATATCAAAGGTCAAGGGTTGTTTTAGTAACAAGTCATGTCCTAGAATCGTTGTTAACAATAGCACTAATAAGACAGAACACAAGCTCAGATAATTAATGATTTATTAGAGGTCACGAGACAATTCCAGCCGTTTGCATCCTGTACTTGTCCTACCACGTATGCAATGGTACTTTGTATACGAGAGCACCTTCCTAAAAGACAACAACGCCTCGTACTCGGTGGTGCATGTTTACTTGTGATACTGCAGATTGTCCAGTGTGCAGCCAGCAGAACCATGTCGGATCATGGCTAGCCTAGACAGTGCTTGTCACTCTTGAGTTAACATGCATTTATTCACAGTGAGAACCAATCAGGTCTCATTGACTTGGTAGGCAACCGCCCCGGGCGGACCTGGCATGGATCAAGGGGATGCGACTCTAAGAGGAGCATAATTTGCCTCCGCTTTGCCCGTAGGATTCCAACCCTGGTCGATATAACCTTATTCAGTCCTTCGGCGCGGTTTAAACGGTGCATTACGGCACGGCAAAGAGTGGAGAAGCTAAAATGCCTGTTTGTCTTTGTCACGTACTGTACGAACGAGGCACATATCCCAGAGTTACATCAGGTGCAAAAGTTCCCAGGCGTATGTTAACCTCGCCCACGCTTATGAGCTGGAACACTGATTGGATTCTTTCTGCGCCTTGCGGCTACAGCCCTTCGCCTCGTATAGCTAATTCTGGAGAACATCACCGTGCGTCACGGATGGGTAGCAGACAGGGTTGAATGATGTGTCGTTTACGACCTGAAGACGGTGGGAAGCTGAGGGATTAGCCATGACGAGGCAGCTGCATTCGCTACTAACCGTAGCTTACCAAATATAAGCTTAGGAGATCAAATAAGGGAGGGCCCAAGCGGCAGTCAAACTACATGCTCGAGAAAACAAGTATATAAAGTGAGCCCATCGCTCTCCTATTCCCACTCTCACCACCAACCATCTCCCAATCCTCCAGCCCCCACCCACTTCAAATCTCGGTCAGGGCCTCTCTCCCTCCATTTCCAGAGCCCAAACTCCAGCCAACATGCGTTTCGACATCTTGGCCACTCTTGCCGCCCTGGCTTCCGGTGCTGTCGCCGACAGGATGGAGGTCTTCACCCAGTGCACCCTCTCCGGGAACTGCAACAGTGAAAGCGCCGTCTTCTACACCGACTTTGGATCCTACGGGGTCAACGCCAATACCGGCTGCCGAGGCACCGGCGTTCCCGGCATGGTCGAGTTCTGCGTCGACTGGGACAACCGCCGCGCCCACTTCAGGTTCGAACACCAGCAGAACAAGCGCTGCCTCACCCAGCGGTCCGAGACTACCTACAACTGTCCGGCTCAGCAGTGCTTTAAGACTACTTGGGAGGAGGTTGGCTGCAGCTGGAAGAAGGCCCTTGAGGAGGTGGAGGATGTTGCTAGTGTCTCTGCCACCACGGCTGCCAAGAACTAGTCTACCATTAATGTTATAACTTTATAAAGCCGTTGAAGAAGCGGCAGTGAAGAAAGGAGGGGCATGTGACGCTTATGTGGAGAGCATTTACATTCTTTTAAATATATATTCTCAAGTTCCCCCTTACACTGTTATATCCTAGGTACAGTCGTACTTTTCCTATTGCATGTTATTCTTCTACAGTAGCTATTCTTTACAGTCAAGCTAAAATATAAATTCCGCTCTTAAACCCTATCTACCTCAGCACTACAGAGAGTGCATTCAGAGATCTATCTTGCTCTACTGTAACATGCAGCTTAAGAACATACTTCTTATACCAGGGCCAAAAGACGTCAGTCGACCAATTCCGAAGCCTCCGCAACCCAGCCATGATCTGGAAGACGCCAATCAAAGTCATGGTGGTTCCAAACTGATGACTCAACCAGAGCGTCTATAAACCCAGTTAGTTAATATATGTAAACGCCGCCATTGATTATGCAAAGATGCACCTACCGTCTTGCTGCCCCTCCGCGTCGTCGCAATAAACTTCCACTCATGTCCCTGCACAATAATACCTGGCAGGAATGCCAGTTTGTCAACAGCATCTCTGGCGTGCGACTCGAGGAACGACCACTGCGCAGCCTGCCACGCTGCCATCTGGACGCCAGCCCTCCTCCCGTCACCGCCGTGCCGCTTAGTCTCGATGCTAAGGGAGATGGAGTACTTCGCTAGAGGCGTGAAGGCTGTGTGATTGACTGAGCCCTCTGTTTCTTCCAGTCGGGCGAGCGCGTCGCCAGCAGCTGCATCTTCAGCCGCGGGGTCGAGGTAGAGGACGTAGTCGACCTTGGTACTCTGGATGGAAAAGTGGTGGAACCGGGTGCTGACGGATGCCGTCATGCTGGCTATGTCAGTAACTAACTGCGGACAGTTGTGTTGGATACGGTACGTACGCGGGAGAAAAGTCAACCAGCTGGGTCTCAGTAGGATCTCGGTCGTTGAGCACAGCGTCTAGCAGGGGCGTATACACTAGGTTGTTCCACCCTGTCTCATCGTATTGCAGGTTATGGCATTGACCACCCCGCTTGACAAGCTTCCTGGCTGTAACCATGAGTTTTGCGGCCCAAAGCATGTCGGCAGGTGATGAGCCAGTCTCGGCTGATTGGTAGTAGGCATCGTTGCGCAGCCGTCGAAGTGACCAGTCAGATGCAGATCGCTTACGATCTCGTCCTGGATCCGGATGAGCAGGTGTGTGACTGCAACAAGCCGCTTCAGGCACTCACCTTGAGACTATCGGGGATAATATTCTTCTCTGTCGAGAAATCATACATATCGTTCAAAAGTTGTGCCAAATCAGAAGGCATATCCTTATTATCCGGGTCCATTGTCACGGAATCGAGGCGGTGGCTATTGTAACCTTGAACTGGGAAGGCTCTTGTCGGCGAGCTTCGTCTCGAAGCCTGACTAGCATTGCTCTGCGAGGACAAGCTGGGTGTGTTTCTGAAGATGGAGTTGCTCGAGGCTGGCTTCTTCGGCCGTGGCGTTTCATTGCTATCAACGGGTTGGTCGGCATGTTGGTGAGGGATTTTCCTCTTCGATGAGGGGTTCTCTGGTGTCTCTGGACTTGTTTCATCCTCTGGAATATACGCCCTGATCCTTGAGTCGTTGGATGATTGCGACGGTGAGACGAGGTGGTTGATCTTGCGTTTCTTTGTTGACCTTGGTTCCTCACCACGCGACAACACAACAGCTGGTGGAAGGCACTGCGAGGCGGGAACAAGTTGATTGAGCCAATTCTCAATGAATTCGTCAAGCTCAAGCGACATTGTTTGCCGGTTTCACTGACGTTGGGGGATTTACCGGCGTGTTGTGTTGTGATGACTCGGTTGGTAGGGCAATGATGTCGGCAGAAAGTCCTTCTAGTCCGCTTATACCCGCGGCATCTTGCTACTGCCAAGAGTTGCTGCCATCGAGTTCGTCTCCTAGCTGGGGTTGGAGAGACAAGTTCCAAGTTCACTGGTCCGGCACCCAAGTCAATTGACCTCCAAGCCTCGCTGGTGAAGTAGTCGTCGGTACCTAGGAGTCTATCACAAGCCATATCAGGCCACCATTCATAGGCATACCAGTTATAGCAGAGGCTTCATTCAGACTCTCGAGTGGTCCTTGGCTGTTATCTCACGAGATGAACATATCCCTTCGTTAGTGGTTATTATAAGCCGAAATGACTCTAGTGGTGCCCACACACGCCACCCAGGCCCTAAACACCGGCCTTTAGTCCAACTGAGACTCCCATGATAGAATACTTGAACGATATTATACCAGAGACCATACTGATCATCGTGTGTCGTTGCAAGCATCCTGTGACGCCAAGAACACAAGGACCATTGCAACTCTGGTCTTCCAAGGCATTCTCTCCGGCCCGAATTCGATACTGCCACGATGGCCTCCGTGGCGGTACTCCGGTCGCACACCAAGTCTCTGCCCTATCGCAAGCATGTTTGGCGTCTTATCTTGGACGACTGAGAGCCTCTTTCTTCAGGCCGCTGCACGCTTTTGATCCAAAGCCTCGTTACACTCATGGCTATGGTTTCAACGACGACTGGGTCGCAGCCTGGGATCGCGAGTTCGTTGGCACACCTGCCAAGGTGGCCGATGCAGGGCAGCCAAGCTGGGTAGAGGAGATGCGAGCCCTGCGCGCTGTGTGGATCATACAGCCTGTGGGTGAAGTGCATCGTCTTGCTGAAGACAAGACGGACACGATGGGCTGGACCAACGAATACGTCGAGATTCTAAGCCACATGGATCCAGCAGACTTGGTCGACAGACCTGACAGTCCTCCCAACATGGCTGAAGAGGCCAAGTCTGCGATGCACTACCTGGCGACGCTTGGAGACGCGACCAAGGATATCTACTACCGGTTGCCCCGGCCACCTCCATCCTTGGCGAGTCTAAGATGGATTACGGCGTTACCGAAGCGAAAAGAGCTGATCTGGAGTCTCTGGGGCTATCGTCGAAACGGCGAAATCTACCCACTGAGGAAAGGTTCTCCTGTACCGGAGGATGGCACCCCAATCAAGCATCCAATTCTCAACGACTGCCATCAATGGGGCCAGACTGAGGAATCATTGGAGAGGGAATCTTCTGGCATGTCCAGCTTTAGATCTCTCACAACCGGCGCCGCCAATAATTCGCCCATTCCAGGTGTAAAGTTCGACTCGTTCCGCCCGCTAGGCTTCGCGTTCTGGGATAAGTGGAGGATGCACTTTTTGGGCCTGACCCTTGGGATAAAGGGGCTGAATCACCTACCTGAGTTTTACTTCTTCGCATGGGAAAGCATCTTGCCCCCTGACGAGGTTGCGAGTCTACAGGCCGAGCTCCGGAAGCAAGGGCGCACCTTTTATTCTAATTCTTATCTTACCATCTCTCTGCTCTAGTATCCAGATCTTGTTCCACCTCCAACTGCCACAACTCATCCTGATGTTAGTCATTGCAAGGTCCTGCACTTGGTGTGAGCCTATTCTAATTGCCCTTTCTATGGAAACTGCCCTTTGCTCTCTCAAAGGCAAGGTGCTTTCACAATAAGTAGAGGTATCTCATCAGACCCGGTGCCGTGCATAACACAGAAACCAAGGACAATAAGACGTCACTTTCAAGTCTTGAAGGAAACGTCTTGAATTCGATAGTTACTAACTGATGCAAAATCACTTTCTCTCATCTTCACAAACAGCAAAAAGATACAGAGGGTCAATGGTAGGCCTAATTTGATCAAACATTGGTAACATAGAACAGAAGCATGACCTTCCGTCCTTCGTGGAACTCAGAAGCGGTAGTTCCAACTACCTCAAAGCCAATACTAGGAACAAATATGTCAACCTTGTTTATGGTCCTAACCCCCAGTCGCTCCTTGTGATTTATCAATAAGTAGGCTGATCCTGATCCGTTGGGGCTGCCGAGTACAGCGTAGAATTCATCCGGGTTGTCGTCGACGGTAAGCATTATCCTTTCGTTCCACCTGCCGATCCTTGTTCCACTTCCATCTTTGTCTTTCTTGTTAAGGATAGCTTGGAATACAAACGATAGAGTGGTGCGGTTCGTAATCCAAGAACGAATAATGTACTTGAGGCTTTTGACATCCCCGTCTTCGTATTTGCAGAACTTGAACTATAATCACCGGAAGTCAGACGGTTATCATTTGGAAGGAAGGGTCCATAGAAGAAGTTTGCTATCGCCAGTAAAGAAAGATGGTGAGAGCAACGAGGGGAAATAAGTAGAGGACAAGAAAAAGAGCTTGGGTTTACTTACCCACTGTATCCACGCCATATCAATCCACTGAGGTTCGACGTTAGTAGGTATAAGAGATAAAACCTCGATTCCGCGAGAGCTGGATGCTTGACTTGCCCTTCTGATGTGCGTCGTGACAGAATCTGGGTGCAAAATCTTGTTGTTCAGAGCTTCAACAACCCCAAGGTTCTTGTCGGCAATTATCACACAAGGATCTGAAACAAAAGAGTTGGCAAAAGATGCCTCCGTGACCTGCTGATGGCATTATTTGAGTCAGTATTTTCTTATTGATATATGAAAATTTGGGCCTGGTTTTCGGCCTGATCGATAGGTGGGAATATCTTACCTCGCCTTGTTGGGTATCGAGGTTTGGTTCAATATCGTCATCAACGAAGCAGGTCGGATCATCGTAGATCTCTGACTCCTTCACGTGCTTCCAAGTATCATGGTGAAACTTCCTAGGGACGTCGAGAGCGCTTAATGCTTCATCCAAGTAGTTCGCAAAGTAGACTTGTGAGTCGAAATATTGCCAACCCTCTGCCTCGGGCAGTAGGTTTGTCTGGAGGTATATCGGGGACTCTAACGAAACTCTCTTGTTGGCAGCCTTGGCATCTGCCTGAGAAATGCCCATCAGACAATGCAGTTTGGCTCCCTTCTCGCGGGCCGCTTCGTATAAAGCCGTTGCCCGCTTTGTAAGATTTCCAACCACATTGTCGTGAAAATGGCCATCTGTGGCAGAGGCATGACGTTACAAACGGGGACTGTGGGAATAGAGTAGAAGAAATGAGACAGCAAATAAGGAGATGTAAGTGAAGGTTGCCCTCCACGAGAGTTGGCGTTTTGTGCCCATCTTGAAATGAAGATGACCTTGGATGTAGTTGTAAATGATGGAGAGAAAAGGGCAGAGAAGTCGGTGAATCTGAGGAAATGGGCGGTATTAATAGTCGGAGCAGAAGAGGTATTAGGTCCATTGCACCACTGCTTAGAATAAGAAAGAGAAGCCATCCGAAGGCTGAGTTGGCATAGTTGCTAAGCCCCATCATAAACGCTATTAGTTAAGCCTGGCCTCATAGTGAATATTATTAGTAGCACTTTGGCCCCCAGAGAAAAGTCGGTAACATATCCTTTGGCTATCTTACAGCCTTTGACGATATGGTTTGTTGGTTGTTAGAGTCTTGGCAATGGGTCCCTTGGGCCAACCGTGGTTTCACATATCGGCCTTATATTTTCTACGCAATAGGTTGCAGTGTTTGATTTTTCCGAGGGAATGTCTCACCACCCGCATTTCAATATAATGGATGTCAGAATCAACAGCGTCGTATGAAGCTATCCGTGATGCCAGAGCCAACAGCACGGTTTTATAACCCACCGAACGAGGCTGAATTCATACTAGACTCCCAACTAAAGGACCTGCAGATATCAATCTGGCCGGACTAAATTATCCTGCCCCTGCGGGTGGTAGCATGACCTGCTCTCAAGGTCAGGCCCAACGAATCTTGCTCGGGGCCAAGAACTAGTTGGAAACAAAACCAACAACACGGTGCCTGGGTTGGCTCGCCTGGGGCCCTAGCCCCATATGAGCCAACGGGTAACTAACTGTATTGCAGACTATCTGGTCGTCTATCATGGCGGTGCCGTCAAGTCGTTCCGTAACATCCTGGACGAGGGCGGCCGCAACTGGGACGACTTGGCTACCATGGCCCCCGACATTTCGGGCGTCACAGGCGACATGATTCGGTTCGCAGACATGGATGGTGACGGCTTGGCCGATTTCCTCGCCGTTTCCAACGATGGAAGCATCTGTATGTGGAAGAACCTGGCAGCAAGATCAGATTCGCAGATCTCAATGGCGATGGCTATGCCGACTTCCTTGTCCTCTACGACGGCGGAGCGGTCAAGTACTGGCAGAGACCAACACTGAGTACCACCAGGTTTGTACGACAAAGCCCTGCGCGACTTATGCAACACATACATTGGCTGTGACTACACCACCTCGGCGGTAACAGACTACTGGGTATCATGCAAGTCGTCCCCATGCATCACAATCTCGACCAAGATCATCACCGGCTGCTCCCTGACTGCAACTGCTACAACAACGGGCTCATCCTGTCCACTCATCACCGTCGACCCCCGGAAGGATGGCCTGGGTGACGACGACAGCGGGCATGACACCTTAGGCAAGGCTATCAAGACCACCTACTCTGCGAGTGTCATTGTCGAGTCAACGCCATATGCCGTCAACGGCGGCTACGTGACCGGTGACAGGACCGCCTACCCCATCCCCAACGTGAAATCGGCCCAAGATGCGAGGGACCTCGGCTATCATCCTCCCTTATCATGTCGGCACCACCATCTCCGTCAAGCTGACACACATCAAACTCTCCACCACCTCTTACCCCAAGGCCACGACAACGGTCGGTGAGTCAACAACAACCGCGAAGCCATCGAGAACTGCCATATTATACCCAACCAACATGGCCGTCAACGAGGGCGAAGGCTACTGCTTCGCCGATCGCTCCGGCTATCTCGAGTTCACCATTGACAAGGCGCAGCAGGTCATCGAGTCGTTCTGTCGACCCCAACAACGCAGTCGGCCAGAACGTGGCGCTCGAGGAGGACGGCTACACGGTCATCGTGTCGGCCAAGTGGGCGCCCGACCAGAGCGGGTGCAGAGCCAAGAAGCTTTTCCCCTTCGCAGAGGACGACTTCAACTTCGATCTCTGTCTGGCCAGCTGGAATACTGCTTTCTTCTGTGAAGACCAGGAGGCGGATGTGGAGTCCAGCTACGGAGGGGCCTATGTTCTTGATCTTCCCGAAACTGGCAGCTGCATTCTTCTGAGCTTGTATGCGTACGTCACGCCGACTATGAGACTCATGGCCCGTCCGAAGGGTGCGGAACCGCTGGTGCCGCCTGCGATAAACACCACGCATATGGGCGATGAGCCTGTGTAGGTTCCCAGCAACAAGCCCAATGTTCCTGAAGCTTGGCCTGTTTCCAAGGACTCGTCGTCCAGGCATAGAAAGCTGTTTAACCGGGAAAAGAGTAGCTAAGCTAGTCTATATTCTTCAAGGTTCTTTTAACATGTTAAAGTCTATAGTATATATTAGTATTACATCTTATAATCTTAACGTATATATATAGTAAGCGTCGCAGTTAAGTAAGCGTCGCACTTATACTATACACCTAAAAACAGTAAACCTTAAAT
>JABCKW010000912.1:0-17393 GCA_014824385.1 Fusarium cyanostomum
CTACCTGCCTACCTACCTAGGTAGGTAATTATGGACATGTTCAGGGAACAGCCAGCTTCAAGTCCCTTGGCCTTGGTCGGCATCAGATTCTCCCTTTGCTACTACACAATGCCAGAAGCAGGACTTTGGTAGATGTCTCGCGTTTGTGAAAGGCTAGGTACCCAGGTACAGAGTAGTCAAATTGAAGAAAAAAAACGGGTGCACGCGATTTGTGGCTTAAGATGCGTGTGGTCAAAGAAGGGATCGGTTTAGGCATGTATCCGTCTTTTTGGAACTGCAACATGCAATGGTGGTGTTGTGTTACAGCAGCTGCATCTTGTCGAGAATCCACATGTGTGCTTCCGTTACCGTTTCCGTTACCCTTACCGGTTTTGGCGGTCCTGGGTCCTACGCTTTATGAACGAAAGGTCCGGCACAAAAGAAGAAATGTTGCGAGAGTGAATAGTTATTCCATTTTTGAGTACCTTTGAAAGCGGAGCGATGGCCGGATGGAGGAGCTCAACCGAATGACCGTGCTCGGAGTATTGTTAGCTGGTGATGACGAAATGTGACAATATGATTCGCTGCGCAATTTGCCTTTGTTCGGCGACAGTCGATAGCTGGGAAAACTGAAGCCATCATCACAACCTCTTGGCAAATTCCTCCGAATGATAGTCAGAACTGAGCCGGAATTCGTGCAAGAAGAAGGGCACCATACAGAAAGTAGCTTGGTGTGAGTGGCTCACTGAAGCACCGCATAGTCATTCATGGAAAGGCCTATGAGGAACAGTTTCAACCCCCACGACTTGAAAATATGTTCGTGGAGAAACCCCCAGGAAGCTTCTCTGCTGTCTCACTAGTTCCCACGCGAAGAGGCAGACAATTCGTAAGCCTGGCGGTCAAGGGGATGTTGTGGCATCCAATGATGTGCGGATGTTGAGACGTGAGAACCTTGAGGGACAGTTCTTGTAAGGCGCACCGCCTCATGACCCCAGGCGTCAACCCCCATCCTGCCCCTTATTTAGTCACCTATGTGGTAAATAACCGTCCTTTCTCTCTTTCAAAGAGACTAGCCAAAGTAGCGTTGCTGTGATCTGTCTCCTAATCGAGGATCCAAAGGTTGGAATCTTCCCGAGAAGGAAGCTCCCGTGTCTAGGGTCCATCCTTGCCGGACTTGGTTCTTGGTTGTCATGCACCTTGCTTTAGCAATGGAAGCCCCATTCTTCCACTTTCACATCTTAATTTGACTTTTTCAGCATCATCATTTCCCATCTTTATCCTTATTGTTTGTTCTTCTTGACTCGACTACTCGTCTTGTCCTTGACGATTTGTGGTTGATAAAGGCCCCGCTTCGCGCTGCGCTAATCACCTCGACCTACTCCATCCCCGGCTCTACGTCAGACTTGAACCTCGATCGACAGCTCTCACTCGGTTCTCTTGACACCCGCCACAACCTCATCCGCCCAAGGCTTAATACGACTTAATTCTCGCCCTCAGCCTTGTCTACTTCGGAGGCTTCTATGCCGCAACTCTGACCGAGTTTCCACGCAGATCTTTTATCTAGAAGAAGGCGACAAGACAAAGAACCATGACCACGACGGTGGCGACGAGCAGCATTGACAATGACACTCGAGGCTGGATCATGTGTGTTGTCAGCGGGATTGGTGAGTGGCCTCCCATCGCTATCATTGAATGCCCTTGTTCAATGCGACACTCTGACGCTTCTTTCTGAAGCCCATTGCACTGTCTCCTCCATGCGACTCTGATCCATCCTTCTGCGATGTCCCATGCTGACGTATGATGCCTACCATCTCTAGCCTGCGTTGTTGGTGCTTCCATAGTATGCGTTGACAGCATCGTTCGTCTATTTCCTGGCAAGCAAAACTTTCGAATCCAGGACAGTAACGTCTTCTTGGCATGCTCCCTAAGCCTGAGCTTCGGCGTCATGGTACCTTTCACCAGACTTCACGTCTTTATTTCGCTCTCACTAACGTGCCTTAGCTCTTTTCCGCGCTGTATAGCATGCTGCCCGAGTCTAAGGAGTATTTCGAGGAAGCCAAATGGCCCAAGCAAGCCGCCGGTCTGGTCATGATGGCGTGCTTCATTGCGGGTTTCATCGGCATCCAGGCTGTTTCACGACTGCTCCACCAGTTCATGCCAACTCATGTTGTAGACTGCGATCATACACACGAGGAAGCTGTTAGCAAAGACGCCGACGCGTGTCAACACAGCCGAAGACAGTCCAGGGCAAGCCGTACCCGTCGCAGAATGTCGCGCCCTTCATCGTCGCACGCCCCCGTCGACAAGTCTCTTACAAGAATAGGAAACGGACACGAACATGACGCCGCCATTGAATCTACTCCTCTCCTAGACTCTACGCAGAATGGCCGGCCCAAGGTTCCTAAGCGACATGCATCCGCCCGCGGTGACGAGGTGCTACAACGTTCCTTCAGCCCTACACACGTTAACCGAAGCCGCGCCACCACTGGCAATACAGCGGCCTCGTCAGAGAGAAGGAAATCCATGCGTGAGGTTCATAAACGGGTCATGTCCTTTGTACAGGATACCAAGTGCAACTGTGACGAGCTCAACTCATGCTATGGATTCACAGACCCATGTGGCCAGGAATGCTTCAAGCACTTGAACAATCGCACCGCACTCCCTCCCCGACAGCACCAGATCCTTCGCACCACCACTGGAACTTTCTTAGGCCGCGGGCACGATCACCTCCAGGACCATCATGACCACGAAGATGATCATGAAGCTGAACCGCTCGCAAGTCCAAAATATCGAACTAGCAGGGCCAAATCACGGGAACCAATTGAGCCAATGGCCACCGACGATGTCTCGGAACATGACTCCTCATGCTCATCCGCGCAGGATGACGACGACGTTGAGGCACAGCATCATCACCACGTTCCGACAAACGCTTTCTTGTCTATCGGCCTGCAGACCTCTATCGCCATTGCATTGCACAAGTTCCCCGAAGGCTTCATCACCTACGCCACCAACCACGTCAACCCATCCCTGGGCTTCAACGTCTTCATGGCGCTGTTTGTGCACAATATTACTGAAGGGTTCGCCATGTGTTTGCCTCTATACATGGCGCTCGGCTCCCGATGGCGCGCCATGGCTTGGTCAGCGTTACTAGGTGGCCTTTCTCAACCCATGGGCGCGGGTGTTGCGGCATTGTGGTTCAAGCTCGCCAGTCGTACCAACATGGCTCCCAACTCGGTTGCGTATGCATGCCTATTTGCCATCACCTCTGGTA
Organism: Fusarium cyanostomum; assembly: GCA_014824385.1. Taxonomy (NCBI): domain Eukaryota; kingdom Fungi; phylum Ascomycota; class Sordariomycetes; order Hypocreales; family Nectriaceae; genus Fusarium; species Fusarium cyanostomum. The sequence continues at coordinate 3,251 of JABCKW010000912.1, forward strand.
TCATGGTCAGTGTTGCCTTGCAGTTATTCGTTGAGAGTTTGAGCCTCAACCATAGCCGTAATCTCTGTATCTTCTTTGGTTTCCTTGGTATGGCGCTGCTGGGATTGAGCAGTGCCCTCGTTGGGTCTCACTAAGTTTCTAGCAATGGAGGTTATATTTGTAAGCGACACTCGCACAACTCACACTTAACGACTGTTTGTTTCTTTTCTTTCTTGCCTGCCTCTCGTCGTTTGCTTCTTTTTTTGCGCGGTGTTGGGTAGGACTGCACTCGGGCAACGTGAGCTCTTCCGGCTCACGTTCTGGTTTACGGATACAGGGAAAACCACATGGCTTAGGCACTCGGCTCATAGACGGATGAACATCACTTACACACAGGGATTAATTCAAACCGAATGAAAATATCTTTGGATTATTTGCAGAAACCAATTCGCCTGCTTTTATGACATGTGCTTCATCATTACATCAATGACGGTATGACGGTCACCGTTCATGCGCGACCTCCGCCAAGGCCTTGGGGCCGGGTATCTAATACTTTTCGGGGCCAAAACGGCCAAACAAGACTGCCGCTCCATATATCACAGGATTTCAGAAGTACCAAGGGCTGGATCAATGAGAGGATCCTGCTCTGAAAGGTCACGAGCTAGAAGGAGGATGTTGGCTTCGTCTTCAGGCCAATCATCCTGAGGATGGTCATAATCCATTTGTGCGGCGAAGATGCCGTCCTCCTGCATAGCATCGGGCCACACAGGGGGATTGGGAAAGCTGTCGCCAAAGAGGATTTGATTAGGATCAAGTTGATATTGGGAGAGAAACAGAGCCGGGTCATCTTCGGCGGCTTCAACTGACGGGCCATGATAGTGCTCAACGTGCACATCACGGTCGTGGTATCGGATAAAGGCCTCGTTACAGTGAGGACAGGCAATGTTGCGCTCCGTCTGGTTGATGGCACCGGAAATCTCATCGATGAGGTCTACTTGCTGAGATGACCCAGGCTTGGAGAGTTTCGGACGCTCCTGGCCAAGGTGTTTGTAGCGGATGTGGTCCTCAAGACGGACCTTGGTGCTGAACTTGCCGCCGCAGCCTTGGTCGTTTGTCCAGCCCTGCAGTTCTACGCCACTGAGATCAAACTCGCCGCAGACGAATCGGAACCCTTCGTGTGCCGTGCGGATGTGGGCATTGAGGTTGGATTTCTTGGTAAACTTCTTGATGCATTCGGCGTACGGGCATGGAATCGTCTTCCGATCCTCAACAGTCTGGCCAGAGTGATACATTTCGACATGTCTTTCCAGCTCCCATCGCGTGGCGGACTTGAACTCGCAGAACATGCAGTTCTGATGTTCTTGACGGACATGTGCTTGAAGTAATGCCTCGGTCGTAAATCCCACACGTTGCTCGGTGCCATCGGGCATCCTCTTCAGCCCACACTCGCCGCACCAGAACTTTGCTTCGCCATGGTCTCTCTCGCGGTGTCGCCTGAGAGCCGCTTTGGAATCCAATGCCTTTGTGCAACCTTCTTCGGGGCATTGAAGCGCCGGTAAGCCCTGATGATCCTTGCGAACGTGCTTGTTCAATGTCTCCTTCTTCCTGAAGCTCTGGCCACAGTCTTGGCAGCGGAACCTCTCTTCGCCTTCGTGAACCGCTTGGTGGCGCTTGAGTCTGGTGCCGGTGACGAAGCTCTTGCCGCAACCTTCCTTTGGACAAATATGTCTTCGTTCGAGGGTGTGAACTGCCTTGATGTGCTGCTTCAGATGCTTGTCCTCGATATAGTCCTTGTCGCAGTCATCGTAGGGGCACTTGAACGGTCTGGAATTTGTATGGGAGTTTAAGTGGTCTCGAAGTCTGGCAGGGCGGTTGAAGGTCTTGGGGCAGTCGGGCCAGGTGCAAGCAAGGGTCTTGAGATCTGAAGGAAACTTGGGTCGAGGAGTCGTGGCGGCAGTGTTGACTGTTTGGGGAGAGTCGGGTTCATTTGCGGAGTCAGGGGAATGAGCAGTTGTGATATCGTCCTCGGCATCATCTAAATCTAGCCGCGGAAGGTAAGCAGATGCATCGCACGAACCTGCAATTGGGAAGAAGACAGTACACAAATCATCTGGGCCATCGCCATGATGCTTCTTTGCTGAAGGTGTCGCAGGTGCCGCTTCCACAGCACTTCGTTTGCTCATGATGCTGTCATGTCGGGACCGTCCTGATGTTGCGGTTCAAGATATTGCTGGAAACGGCAGAATCGAAATAAATTTAAAGGCGGTGACCTTGAATTTTTTTGGTGGGGGACGACTTACATGGACCATGGACCAGGCAAGGTGAGGCTCGGCAGCGGGTGCCGGAGAATCCCCGGCCAATCTAGGTTTTACTCCCATCGCCCCTAGACTTTTTTTTACGAGGCTGAACATGCCGCTTTCAAGACTGGCAAAGAAGCCATTGCGAAGACAGCACTTGGCCACAACATCCGCATCTTATACCCAACATTCTACACGACACTCAAAAACATGTCTGACTTTGGCGATGATGATGTTGGTGGCGCGGGCGCGTAAGTTTGCGTCGCGATCCCACTGCAGCGCACGCGATTCTAACTAGATCCCGGCAGCGACGAGCCCATGTACGAGGACGAGGACGTCGGCGAGTACTACGATCCTGAGGTTCTTGAGGAGGGGAATGACGAGCAGCAACAACAAGACGGAGAAGACCAGGACAATGTCGTCGTCTCTGGCGATCCCTCTGCCGCCGCGAACGCGCTCAAAGGCGGCGACAAGCTCATCAAAGACAAGAAAATCCCCGAGAGCGAGCGGACCACGACACCCTACATGACCAAGTACGAGAGGGCGCGCATTCTGGGCACCCGCGCTTTGCAGATCAGGTTCGCATTCCGTCAACGAGAGCCAGCGCGACGCGATGCAAATGCATAAGCTAACTGCAGAACAGTATGAATGCGCCTGTTCTTGTGGATCTCGAGGGCGAGACGGACCCCCTGCAGATCGCCATCAAGGAGATGCGGGAGAAGAAGATCCCCTTGATCGTGCGACGATATCTTCCGGATGGCTAGTGAGTTACTCCTCTGCTGACATGCCTTTTCCGCATAAGTTGGCTAACGTGCGCGATGCAGCTACGAGGACTGGACCTGCGAGGAACTGCTTCAGTGAGCGAGGAAAAGGGCTGGGAGATTGCTCCAAGGCGTATATACCCATGTCTCCGGCCTTAGACCACAATCGAGCTGGATCGTTTATGTTCTCCCTTTTGGCTTGGCACCCTGAGTAGTGTACCCGGAGGTTAATTAATGATGTATGAGCGCGGCGTTTGAGATTGGTTTACACAGGAACTAGACAAAAACAAAAGGGGAATCGTTTGGGCTGCATTGTCTGTCTGGACGCACGAGGTGCCGATGTGACAAGTCATGGCTGCACGCGGGAGGGAATTTCTCTGCGGCACCGTTGATGGAGACTGCAACGTAACAACATGTTTGCGATGGGCTTGTCTGCGAACTCCCTGCGCAGATGATGTCAAGCGGGAATAGCTTGGATGACTTGGTTCTGTGCGGCATGTTTTCTCTGAAACGGCGGCGTGAGACATGACGGCATCGTCTGTTTATCCCAGACCTCTCCGACGGCCCATCGGTGCACACTTTGAGGACCAACATCCAATGACTTGAACAGTCAGGCATACGTCACAAGTCTGATAGACAGTCAAGCAAGGGAGCAAACTATTACACCACGCCATTTCTCGCTTCCGGCTGTCAATCTCAAACGCAGGGACCCAGACCCTGCAGTGCCCGTACCTGTTACACTCGAATTGTTGTGGAGAGCTGGGTTCGCGAGCAAATGGATCGGCCCAACCACGTGCCAGAGAGGCTATTCCAGCCTCCGACGTATGCCAGAAGCAGCCATAAACAGGTTAGACGAAGATCCGTGACAGCCGTCAATGCCGTAGCCCGTAGATCATGGCCTTGCTCTTTCGTTATTCGGAAAGAATTGCGGTGGCTTTGTATTTTCTGGCCGCGGCGGAGAGGCTGGTCCCCCTTCAGCGGGGAAGATCCCCGTTATGATTGATTGATTGATTGATTGACATGACGTCGGCGGGAACGAATAAATGACCCGATTGACGATGATGGAAGTTTGGGACTAATCACACGAGTCGTACGTGGGAGAGGAAAATGCAGGCGATGAGGGATTGGATGTTGTTTGCTGCACGTTTATTATAAAGAGGTTAGTCGCACCCGACATCGTGAGGGTGGTTGGTTTAACCTAAATGCCAAACAAACAGCAGGCCGACCTGTATATCTATAGCAACTCCAGCCATTACAGAGAATTTGATCCATACTTTTACTCTGCATCTCAGACATAAGCCATCCTGTGCAATTTTCAATCTTTAAATCAAAGACACACGGAATTACCGCTGCAATGAAGCTGTCCATCGCCATCACTACCGTTGTCTCCGCCATGGCAGCTTCTGCATCGCCCATGCCTAACCACCACAAGCGCGAGATCGGAGGTGTAAGTCCACACTTCGGACATGTTCATCTTTTATCGGCAACGCTAACCTTGAGGGTCTCTGCAGGTCCTGATGTGCACCGGTGCCAACGCAACGGGCACCTGTCACCATGAAGTTTACGAGCTCAAGAAGTGCCACCAGCTCCCCAAGCCCTACTACCTCAACATCAACACATTTGCCCCCGATGGCGAGGACTTTGCCTGCTACCCGCGCGTCACCAGCTGCGATGACCCGTGCAGAAGCCCTACGGGGTGCACGTTTGGCGCTGTGGACTTCAACTACGAGAACAAGTTCAACTTGAGTGCTATCAAGTGGAACAACCTCTTCAAGAGCTTTGATTGCTATCTCAAGCGAAAGCCATCCTCGACAAGTTCATGAGTTTACTCGTTTCTTTTCCTTTCTCTTTCACATGATCGTCATGGCGAGGACATCGGGGTCTTTGTAATGAGACGGCATTCATGACTGATGGTAATGTTTCTCATGCGGAGTTTATTGGACGCACGGCAGTCTTTTCCTGCTATGGTTAATGGAGACGGAGCACACAACTGGACAAAGGAGTTCTCTGGTGCAGCGATAACACTGATATTCATTGGAAGATGCCGTCGAGACACGGCGGGGGTTCCGGATTCCGGGGCGGGGAAATTTGGAACATCGGGGAGATAGTTCGGCATTCGCGATGATGATGATTGAATGGTGGGGTAAACTGGCCCCGGAACACCTGGAAAGCTTCCCCTCCTTCATAATAACTACTTCTTACGTCGCCGTCGTCAGGCACTTGACATCTTTTCTCTCTTGAAACCTGACTTTTATACCGTGAACTGCTGTTCAATATCCTCTCTCCAAGTAATTGACATCTCCATTGTCCTCATACTCATAGACCCGAGGCTCATCTCTTCTAGGCTGTGACATCACACAAACTCGCCCATCATGGCCTTCACCACCAACGCAACCATCAATAGCTTCGGCGGCCGGTTCCTCAAGCTCACCCATCAGTCCTCCATAACCGGCACCCCCATGAACGCAACCCTCTACCTCCCCCCCTCGGCTTCATCCTCCAAGCCTGCTCCTCTCCTCATCTACCTCTCCGGCCTCACATGCTCCCCCGACAACGTCACCGAGAAGGGCTTCCTGCACGCCCACGCCTCCAAGCTCGGCCTCGCTCTGCTCTACCCGGACACTTCCCCCCGCGGACTCGACCTGCCCGGTGAGCATGACTCTTGGGACTTTGGCAGCGCCGCCAGCTTCTACATCGACGCCAAGAAGGATCCCTGGAGCAAGAACTACAACATGGAGAGCTACCTCTCCAAGGAGCTGCCTGACCTGGTATTCAAGGAGTTCAAGGAGCTTGACTCATCGCGCGTCTCGATCTCGGGTCACTCTATGGGTGGTCACGGTGCCTTGACCCTGTTCCTCAAGAACCCCGGCAAGTACAAGAGCGTCAGCGCCTGGGCTCCCATCTCCAACCCTTCCAGGTGCCCCTGGGGTGAGAAGGCTTTCTCGGGCTACCTCGGTGATGACAAGGAGGAGTGGAAGAAGCACGATGCTACTGAGCTGGTAAAGAACTGGAAGGGTCACTTCCCGGCCCTGATTGATGTGGTGAGTATCTCCATGTTGAGTAAAACTGTGTGGTTGTGTGTCGACTGACAATGCATCAGGGCACCGGCGACAACTTCTACAAGCAGGGCCAGCTGCTCCCCGAGAACCTCGAGAAGGCCGTCAAGGATGCTGGTATTGAGGGCCTCAACGTCCGCTACCGAGATGTTTGTGTCCCCTGAACCCATCAAGCGACCCCCGTTAAGCTGACTGACCACTACAGGGCTACGACCACTCCTACTTCTTCATCTCCACCTTTGGCGAGGACCACGTCAAGCACGCCGCCCAGGCCCTTGGCCTTTTGTGACTACCACGCAGTGCGCTGTAAAATGGTGAAACGGCAACAGCTCTTGAGTATCGGTTGAATTTATTTGCGGCGCCACCTTGAGATAAGCACTGTATGCAGATGTATACACAGTTGCTCGAGAGAAGCTGTGGCTCTCGACAGCATCGGCCATGAGGCAGTGGCCCTAGGTTTTAGTCTAGAAGAGGGCATTCCCTCTTCAACCCAAGGAATCCAAAAAGCAAGTGAAACAAAAATGTCCGTCCCGTTTCGCTGCACAGTGACATGCTCCTCAAACCCATTGAATATAGAACCCATGACTTTGCCCCCTTTCGCGTAAATCTAACAACGCCGCCCAGATGAGTGATGGAAGATGCAGTCCGACGACATGATAGTGTAGGTAAAATAACCCGGCAACATCGTACTCCGTCCAAGAAAATGCTCACCCAACCCATCAGAGAAGAACTCAACTCCCAGAACTAACTGATCCTACGCTCCAGCTCTGGGCCAGGTCCCTCTTTGTCCAGCTTCGCACGCATCTCAGCATCCAGTTCTCGACGGATGCGCATGTACGCCAGCTTTTCGAAGCGGCTCAGGCTCTTCCACCAGTGCTGGCCCGCCTCGTGTTCCGCAATACGCTCCAGAAGATCAGCCGTCTTGATACGGACTTCACGATCTTTATGAAACAGGCCCAGGGCAAGGTAGAAGAGTCCCGCATGGGACTCGGGTGCAACACTGAGGAGTAGGCAGATCTCATCGTACCTGTGAACATGTTTGGCGACTGTTAGATAGATATCTCTGCTCTGCATTGGCGTTAGACGCTGCATGCGCAGGCGGTCGTGAAGATGCGCAAGATCGAGGTATTTAAGCGGCCTAACTGTATAGATTTGAGCCAGGTCCTGTAACATGTTAGCCATTGCCATAATCTTACTCATGGTAGGCATTCTCACCTGGACGAAGCTGTAGTAACTTCGGGTGTTGCGCCATCCCTCGATCCTCGTCACATTACCAGCGAGCTCCTTATGCTTCGCCGCATCATCTGGCCAAACGTAACCGTGTCCATTAACGCCTGGGGGCATCATGTCTTGATCCTCGCCCCCGATGTACAAGGCACTGGCTCCGTACACACTCTCCTCGAATTTGGCAGAGATCTGGGTAAACTTGGCAACCCAGTCGCGCCACTTGGCTCGGATTACACGCTCGCCGTGCCTCGCCGCGATGCTCCTCAAAACGTCAGCCATGAAGGCACTGTCGCCAGTCAAGTCCTGACTCGTATTTGTGGTGCCGCTGGCGATACTTGCGAAAGCCGAATTCTGTTGCTGGAAGTATAACAGGCCTTCTGTAACCGGAGCAGGATCAATTTTGGTACTGATCTTGACCCGTCCACTAGGCAGATCGCACAAAACATCCCACCATTCAGGGTGGTGCTCAAAGGTCGGATTTGTCACACCAGCAATAAATCCGGGAACATTGAGCAGGTCGTCAATCTTGGTCAAGTCGGTGTAAGGGAACGCATGCCGCGTGAATCCGCGCAAGATGCCGCCGGAAGCTAGGGCACACGCCGCCAAGACGGCTTCAGCGACCTCGCCTGAAGGCATGTTGTGCCCGAGGAAGATGATTCTCTTCTGGGTCAACAGTGCATTGGCCAACACAATGATAGGGTGTGTGTTGACGCCATTCGTGGTAAGATGGGGGTGTAGCGCAAATGGCTGGGGCGATTTTTGGTGCGAATCTGAAAAGTTCTGGATGAGTTTAATGAGGGAGAAGTCACCGACGGTCTCGGGCATGACGGCGACTGGGACTTTGATAGGGATAGGAATGCCCTTGTACATGACCTTGCTCTCAAACTCATGCGTGTCGCGGGGAACCGAGTAAATCGACTGGCCGCCCTCGACATGGGCCTTGGTGCCGGCCCTCGATATACCAGTCAGTTTCGTCGGGCTCCGACTCGCATTCAATGGCTGGCCTGTCGCTTCTTCGCTTTGGTCTTCGGCTATCCGCATCTGTATCATCTGCTCGAACTTTTCTACAAAGAGATCCTTGTTGTCGCTCGCCAGTAACAGATGGCGCTCAAGGAGGTTAAGCTTCGGCATTAGAGACAAGTCCATGGCGTTGACCGACTCGTAGAGCATGGCCAACGTCTCTGGTACAGGCGCTTTGAAGTACTCCTCCAAAGCTAATAGCAGCAACGGCTGGAGAATGAGCGGTCAGCAGGCGTGCGCGGCCACAAGAGTCGTGCGGGAAGGCTACTTGCCTTGTATATATGCAAGAAGGGATGGCGCGTGCAGATAGCCATGGCCTTGACAACGGCCCCTCGCTTGACCGACTTGTCATGTTTGGTGTTGACTAGATTCAGCACATAAATCAGCGGCGGGCCCTCGCCGCCCTCGGGTTCGCTATCAGTAGACTCGTCGTCATCGTCGCCATCGTCGTCCCACTCATCGTCCAGCAGATCATCCTCCGTCTCTTCGTCCTCCTCGTCTATTATGCCAGCCGCTACCCTATCACGTCGCCTTTTCCGCCTCTTCCTTCGCTCTTCTTTGGCTTTGCGCTCCTCGTCCTCCTCCTCCTGGCTGGAGTCTTTGTGTAGAAAAAAGATGGTCCAGTCCTGGTTGCGGGCATGGGCTTGATCCGGCAACATCAGCTCCGCTAGCATATTCTCATCTCCTGTGATCGCAACAGGGTACTGGTGCTCCATGATGGGACCACGGTCGATATCGAAGGAGGCGACAAGGATGTATTCGACATGGTTTTCGGTGGAGCTTCGCGGATACTGCGAACGAAGCTTTCTTGACGGTCGAGCATTGGGATTCGGGCGGCGCGGCACTGAGAGAGACGAGTGCTGTGAGGAGAGGCCGGTCGAAGGGGTCTTGGACTGGGAGTTCGGGTCGGAGATGCGGTCGCCTTCGAGGCCAGGAGGAAGCGGTGACCTCGAGGGAGGCGGCGAGGAGTGCGACATTTGCGATTCTGGGCGCGAGGAGTGGAACGAAGCTAAAGAGGTCCGTCGGTTGGGTAGTGACCCATTGGAGTAGTTGCTGTGGTTGTGATTATGGCTATTGGTGTTGGTAGCATTGATGTTGTTGCTGACCGTCTTGGCCAAGTACGGCAGCGTTGACTGGAACGAGGCCATGGCGGAATCAGTTGGACAATGCCGAAGACGGGATTAACCTGGGGCGTCGAGACACAGCTTTCCAACCAAGACCCTGTTCAAGCTCGGCAGCCCTCCTCGGCTCCGGATCGGGCGATGTTGCTCTTCAAGTCGGGACGGCCGATACGAGTTGAGGAAATGCGGTGTAATGCGCAGTGGGATCGACAATTGTTCCACTTTTGGCGTCACTCAAGCTCTACTCAAAGGAGCTCAGAGCGGAAGAAGCGAACGGCGATAGTAGCACCACTAGCGAGCAATGGGGTTAATTTAGATGAAGAGTTGCAACCGAGACATGGTCTGCCAACAGTGGCGCAACCTGTACAAGAGCCTCTCGAGGTTGGAACAAGCCAAGAGAAACAAGAGTTAGAGCCCTAGATGATAATCTGCCTCCGCCTCGCGCGTCGTGATCTTGGCGATATGAAGCAATTGGAACCCCGAAATTGTATTCGATTAATCATTAGTCGTGGAAGGGAGAGTCAAAGGGTTGTGGTTCCAGCCTTGAGCCGCCTAGCTCCCCTCCTTCATTGATCCGTAGGTGGTCAGCCCCTGAAAATGGTTCGGTGGGCTCGGCCTGGCACCATGCGGGTTTCGCCTTCTCGATACGTATTGGATGCGCGAAAGCCCTCTAAATGGAGCCCCTATCACTGAGAATCCAAGGGTTCAGCAAGTCATTGGGCTCCCGGAGAACGCTTAGCAAGCCCCTGAAGCAGTAAAAGTGTCACCGAGGAGTGTCCTCGGCCACTGAAAATCCTCCTAGGATGAGGGCTGGGTCCCCTCCGGGCCCTCCATGAATCACGGCATCATCTGGTAGAGGACGCTCGGACCACATCCTTTCTGTCGGCAAGCCCCTAGCGCCATGCGAGCGCCATGCTTTCCACGCTTTGCGCCCCAGATTGCTTGGCTTGGCTATTTCCCCAACTGCTTGTGGCTTGACTTATCTGTGGCTGATTGGGCCAGTGGGATTTCTTTTCTGCATCTCCCCAGAAACCATCCGCGGTGACAACATTTGTTTACTTGGGGAAATCAGGCCGCGTCTACTCTGTAGTTACAACCTCAATGCTCCCCAAAGTGACGGCAATAGCTGTGCATCGCTATTTCACAAACGTGCTCTTTACTTTCTGCTACCATCCAAGATCTTCCTAAAGCAATCAGCCTCAAGCCAACAGCTTTCCTTTACTCTCATCTTCTCCTCGAACCTGTTTATTCCCCTTCTCCGTTCGTCCCAGCGGACCCACGTGCAAGACAATGGTACTTATTCCATGACGAACAATCCCTGACAAGTGCGCTCGTTCCTGCTAACGCCGTCGTTTCCAGTCTGTACCGGCCACTTACAAACCTTCTCCCTTGGGTTATGGCTCTCCTCCCACCCGCAGCTCCCCCTTTCGCAGAGCCGAGTCACCTGCGTCGCCCTCTCCTCTCCGACATACAACTCCGACTGGATCGCCAACCAAGGCTGGACCTTTTGGCGCGACATCACGATTTGCTAGACCGACCACTCCCACGAGCACACAGCCCAGCTGGACGCCCAAGGCTAAGACCACAACAGCAGACGATATGCCTTCGTCTCCTCCGCGGATAAGCGCCGCCCCGCGGACACCGGTATCAAAGTCGCTTGGACATGGCAACGCGCTATCCCAACTACAGCCTACCCAGGTTCGAACGCTACGAGATGGATTTCAGATCTTGGATCGGGATTGCGATGGTGTTGTCAATCGCGAGGATGTCACCGATATGCTCAACCAGCTTGGTACAAACCACGTTGCCGAATGAGATGACAGTAGCTGATCTCACGAAACAGGCCTACCTTCCAGTCCCGCCGATGTATCGAAATTCTTTCCTCCATCCGCGCCCCAGACCATCGCTCTCGCAGCATTTCTCAACTCTCTCGCTGAGGCACTAGCAGCTCTCTCGCCAAGTGATGAGCTGCTCTCTGCTTTCTCAGCCTTCGACGACGATGACAGCGGCCAGATAGATCTGGTTGAGTTGCGGAATGCCCTTCTCGAAACGGCACCAGAGCCTGGCGAGCGAGCTTTGACGGCAACCGAGGTGGACAAGATCATGAACGGATTCACCGGACGTCGGGCCTTCAACCGCAACATGAACGCTCAACTAGGCGCCAAGCGAGGCGAGGTCTTCAAGTACCAGGACTTTGTCCACTCCATCATGGGTTCCAGCAATGGGTCAGATGGTCAGTCGAACGAGAATTCAGAGAACTAGGCTCTCCCGGCGTCTGGTAGGTCCATGTACATTATGATGGGTTTTTGTTATGGAATACGGTGGTTCGGTGTTGGAAATGGTTTAGGTAGTGGACTTGGAAATAGCATGCGTCATCAAATGAGAACACGAGGTCACGGATTCTGATAGAAAGCTATGATGGCCCGGCCTGTTTAGTAACTCCAAGCTGAGGCATTTTCACTTGTCAAATCATATCTACATCGTCATCAATTGGTACAACCGCCTAGACCTGAACATCCTATTCAGGAATCCATTAGGGACAGATAATTTACCTCAATTAGGTGCTCAGTATCGTAGCCGCTATAGCTGTTCAACGTCGCGACTCCGACTATCGATCAGTATGGTAAAGCATCAAACCGATCAAGTTTATGGAGGAGGCTGTCCTACCCACACATCACCACATGAAAGAAGGGTTCAAGTCAAGAACCAGGCTTCGGAGCGAAGTGTAGATTAGTGCTAGAGATAGGTATGTATAAATGGAAAGAAGCGGTCAGGTTAGTTCAGAAAAGCTCACATGCCGTTACAGGGCTGAATAGAAGTTCTCTGCACGTATGGTAGATTCCGGGCCAATTCAGCATAGATCATGAACGCAGTGTTTGTAATGTCACTACTGGGGTGGAACTATAGGCCTTCAAAACATAACCGTTTAATCCTTTATGGATTGATCGCATAATGCTGTGGTGTATAAACGACAGCCGCCTAAGTGTTCCTGAAACAAGGCGCTTGTTTAGCAACGTTAGGACCCAACCTTTTGACAACCCGAGGAACATCGGTACAAGAGATGGAAGATAAGAGCAGATTTACTCGTGGGGATTTCCTAGAGTTTCTAAGCAACAGCGGGTATAAAGTACAATATTCGTGTGGATTTCGGAGCCACTTCGTATCCTCCAACCCCCCTACGGCATAATTTGCATTAACCCTTGGACAAACACAACTAACATTCCAATGGCAATCGCCTTGGGTGCCACGGCCCCGATTCCCGTCGTTTCTGTTTTTGACATCTGGACGATTTCCAGTGACTTGACTGGCTCGCTCTTAAGATTCTCCTTCAAACACGCGTAGAACTGATCATAAGATCGCCGTCGGCTTCAGCACTATACCTTATGTAAGGGAAGTCGGAAGTCAGCCACTGTGCACAGTCTACCACACCTGCCTAGTCCTCGTACTGTCAGAAATTTCACACAGCCTGGTAGGTAGCTATCGTTGTTGGAAGGTGTGGCACCAGCAAACACGAATGGGGCGATGCCAAGTGCCGAAGATCTGGGAGCCTGTTATGATATGAATTCGCTGCGCCTGAACAATCCATAGTTGATGAGTAATTAATGACTAGATGACAGACTGAGGTGTACAGTTCGAAGTCGGGTCCAACGTGGGAGCTTGATGGTACAGTTGTCTCGTGCTATTGGCCAAATGGATGAACAAGTTGCAACAAGGCTTAGGGGAACGAGGGGGCACTAATTCGGGATAAGTCTTACTTCAAATCTTCTCGTGTATTGAACTGCCTAAAGTCACGGATCTTCGTAAGCTAACAGGCAAGCCATGTTGATCGTGTGTCCAGTATGAGGAGATATTGGCGGGACAGCAGCTTGCCAACCTGGAGAAGAATGTCATTGAACGACGGTAATAATATTTCTCGTGGGGTTTAAGAGTAGAACCTATGCCGACGTATGGCTATGCTTGCTGGGTTCGTCAGGCACTTGTTTCAAAAAGCCCGTCGAATACTAACCGAAGGAGCGAAAGGGCCGCAAGGACCGAGGCCCAGGATGATAAAGAGCTTTGGGTGATGAGATATTAAGTCGTGTCGACATAATGATACCTGTAGTTTAAATTTAAAAGATGTCGTCTGTTTTAGATTTGTGTGAATGAGTTCTGGGACAGTGATGATCTGGTTTGCTGTCGCAGGGCTGCTCGAGGGAAGCTTCCTCTAGCAGACCCTCCCTCCAGCCGAGAGACAGTGTTTGCAAGGATTCAAATTTGTCTTTAGAGAAGACCAAACAGCTTCCGCCATTTTGAGGCTGCTAATAACATCGTGAAATGTGGTTTAGTTGCATTAGGCTTTATAACCTCACTCGTTCATCTACCAAGCTCCCCCTACCAGTTTCAATTCCTCGCCCCTTACCGCGTCTCGATTCTTCAGAAACGGCACCATGCCAGAGAAATTTCTCTCAAGAATATCCAGAGGCCTGTCTCAAAGTATCAGCACCCAAATCCAGGAGGATCTGCGTAACACGTTTCCTCCCCTTCAAGGAACTTGTCCAAAGACCGAATAAATCCGACCGCCCGCTCGCATATAGCACCAAGTGACATATATTTCTGAGGTGAATGTGCATGTGCCCCGCGTTACAAATGTAAGACGCATCTTGGCCCATCTAATAGCTACATTTCTCCCGATTCACTATTTA
>JABCKW010000913.1:0-11922 GCA_014824385.1 Fusarium cyanostomum
CCTATAATGTCATGTGTCTGCGGTAGTTTCTGGTATTATAGGATGTTGACTGAGATTAGTCGGTGTTAATAAAGTTAAAGTAAGTAAAATATAAGGCTTATTATATAGTTTAAAATACTATTTAATTTTTTTTTAAGAAAACTCTTTATAAGCTAGTTTAAAAAAAGTAAATTTACACTATATAATTATATATTTTTTATAGATAACTAGGTTCTCACTTAGAGGCTTTAGTGCAATAAATTTCACGTGTAGAGACGCCACGAATGGATAGCAGCTCGAGAAGCCCGGCAGTATTTAATGCTTTCGGCGTGATCGTCTTTGCCCGTGGCCGGTTATAATTTATTCCTTGACCGCTAATATTACATCGCTCCTGTTGCTTCCCGACAACTCAAAGTAGCCCCGTCTATCGATCGACCCGGACGAGCTCTTTGTTCCTCTTTATAGGTTGAGCTATAGCCGTAAGTGGCCACAGATGAGATATAAGTTTCAGCCGGTTTCAAACCTGGCATTGGTTCCAGGAGAGTTTCTCTCGAGGGGGGCCAACCAGACGCTCCTCGGTTTAGTGCTCTCTTGTCGGCTATAGTTTGGTCTACTAACCATCTATAAACCTACGGTCAGCAATTCGCTCCCCTTGTTCTAGGACATCTTGCCCGGCTTTGACCCTTTGCGAATTATCTTAAACACCAGGGGTAGTAAATCCCAGAAGCTGAGGCCAGTCACCTAGACGGCCCGGATCGCCACCAATCCGTACCCAGATAGCATGCGAGGGCGTGGGCCCGTCGAGGACAAACATCTGGTACCATGAGGGAGGGCTCACAAAAGCATTAGGCGGTGCCTCGACGGTACAAGTGTTTCCAGAACAAGAAAAGGCGGGGAACATAGTACGCTGGCCCATGCTGACGCCGTGAGTAGAGCCAATCGAGGCCAGCAGCGACACCCGCATGTTAGCAGCCCCTTTGGCCAGTGTCGTGGTGAGAGTGAAGCTATAGCTCCCACCGTAGGCCCAGTCACGCTCCTTAATGGTGAAGTTGGGTTGGGCAGCTCCGGACAGAAGGTAGTCGGGCAAAAAGTACTCGAGACGGTGCTCCTGAGGGTGCTTGCCCTGATCCTGGGGGTCGGAGCCTGAGATGAGCACCTTGCCATCGCTGAGAGTGACGGCCTCGGAGTGGTACATGCGAGCTATGGTAGTGTTGGCAAGGACTGTCATGCGCTGGCCGAGGGGCTGCTCGGGGTCATACATGACAGCGTTGAGGTTGGAATCATCGGCCAGACCGAAGCCACCACGACCGACCTTGGCTCCGTTGACGATAAGATAGCGGCCGTCGGGAAGGGTGATCATGTTGGGCATGACTCGCTTTGACGGCTGTCCAAGTTAGCATGTACGACGTAGAGTGAGTGTGTGAAGCTTGTAATGTATCGTCTTACCATTCTTTCAATGATCCACTTGGCGTCTGAGGTGTCGGGCTCTATCGTGACGCAGTTATCAAGGGCCTTATTACCAGGCTCGGCAGTAGTACCACCGCAGAGAAGTACCCGGACAGGATCCGTGTATGGAGCCTTCTGGGGCATGATCATCATGGTACCCTGCAGAGGGTAGTTGCGGCCAGTCAGGGGATTATCGACAGCGCCGGGCATGTCAGGTAGCTTGCGGATGGACTGGAAGTCGGACTGGGAGATGATGCGCGACTCGTTGAACTGAGAAAAGAAGATGTTTCCCGATGGCAGAATGGCCAAGTGTGGATACGAGTTGGTCCGCCCAATGTCCTGTGCACGCTGTAGATAGTCGAGGTAGGTTGACTTGGAGACGCCTCGAGGATGCGGCAATACCTCGCACGTCGGCACAATGGGCGCGTCGGAGCCAGACTCGCCTCCCATGGCGAGCAGCGAACCATTAGAGAGGACAATGGCGGTGGGATACCAGCGAGGATCAAAGAGTCGCAGCTGCGTATAGTCCTCCTCCCAGTCATTGGTGCCGTTGTCGACTCCTTGCGGCGAGTCGGGAGTGAAGAAGCGGATGCCATAGACCGATTCGGCGGACCAGCCGCCGATATTGATGATGCGTCCAGCCTTGTCAGGCAAGGTAAACGAGGCCGAGCAGAAGACGTCGGTCTTGAGAGCGAGCTCACGATACGTGTTTGTTGTGTAGTCAAACTCGAACGAGCCCTCGGTCTTGTCCCACGAGGTGCCATGCTTCTCAACAAAGACGATTTTGTCCTTGATACCGACGGAGCTGATCAAAGGCACGATGGGAGCAGTCGAGAAGAAGTCATACCTGCCCGCGGCTGGGCCAGAGGCGTAGCGGAACGTGTTGAGCGGCTTTCCAGCCCACTCGTAGTAGCTGATGTGGTTACCGGCACCGCATGTGTAGTTGCGGTCTCCAGGGCAGGGCATGCTGCAGAAGCCGTCGTTCTTCCAGACATCACCTCGAGCCTCGACAGCGAGAAGATCGCCGCAGACGCACTGCCGGCCGTACTCGACACCGGCGGCTGAGTATCCGAACTTTTGGCAGCGCTCAAGGCAGAAATCAATAGTCATGTTGCTGGTGTCGTAATTGGGTGCATCCTCCCAGAGCCACTCCAGGATGTAGGGGCTAGCGTTGTCGAAGACACAGCCCTTGTACTTCCAGCTGCCGGGCAGATGCTCGTCTTTGACCACAGGCACTGGCCAGATGGGAAAGTCGCCGTCAGAGTAGACAGATAGACGGTTGCCAGCACCGCACATCTGGCCGCTGTCGCCGGCGCAGGCCATGTTGCACTCCGACTCGGCTGTCTTGGAGGCGCCATTGTTTAGCGCATTGCCACAGAAGCACTCCTCTGAGTACTCCAAGCCGGCAACAGTAAAGCCATTCCCAACGCACGTGGCAATGCATTTCTGAGGAGTCATGGACGGCGAAGGACCACCTGGGGCGGCGGCCATGGCACGTCCAGGGGGATCAATGTAGCAACCCCGATAAGCCCAGCCATTAGGTAGACCGGTGGCGCCGGGAAGAGGGGACGATATGGCAGACACGGTGCTACTTGAAGCCGTCTCTTCGGCCGAAGACGAAGTCACAACGGTTACCGTTGCAGAGGACCCGGCAAAGACAGTCAATCTGTTGCGAGCACCGCAGGGCTGATTGCTGTGGCCAGAGCATGGCATGTCACAGTCGGCCTCTGCAGCCTTGGTGGTTGGCCTCTTGTTGCCACAAACTGGAAGGCATGATTGTCAACCAAGTCTCAATACATAAAATGGTTCGTACTCCGGGATAGTTACTTACAGCACTCGGCCGTGTACTCCATACCGGCGTAGGCGAAGCCGGCGTTGGCGCAGTAGGCGACGCAGGTCTCGGCTGACAAGCCGGTCGAGTCATAGTGGACAGGGCCGTCAAGGGCACGTTTAGCAACACTGTCAACGAAGCATCCGATGTAGCTCCAGCCTTGTTGGGGAGTTGCCGGGGGAGTGAGATCCCTGCGGAGGATGACACTGGCCGAAGTCAAGTGAAGGAGTGCTGCACCGAGTACAGCAAAACGACGGACAGCCATGAAAACGCAAACTATGTGGAAGATTCAACGAGTGTTATAAATGAAACGAACGACAGGAATATAATGAATTTGATGCAACAACTCAGGAAATTTGAGTGATTCCTGCAAGTGAATGCAGAAAGGACAGTGTCCCGCGGTTGGCGGATGCCTCGCTCATATATCCATCTGATGCGTCTCACCGATGTACCCAGGCTTCCTTTACTCGTCCCCCCATTACCTGCTTCTCGTGTTTCGATAGTTCAAGTCAGCTCAGCTCCCGAAGCCCATTTAGATCTCGGCTATCAAGAACGGGAGCACATCCTTCATCACGCAAGTTGACGGGCGCCTCCAGCTGCATATTTGTCGCTCAAGCAAGACTCGTGATTAACACTGCGTTGCCTGATGGGTCATGGCGGCCAGATAGGTCACTACTGGTGCATGTTAATTCCCGCCTGCATCATAGGGTCGGTCCGTTGCTGAACATGTCTTGGCAATGGCAATCATCCTGGTCCGACCCAAGGAACATGGGCCACGGCCGAAGCCCATGTAAATCTCTGATATCCTGTCTGAGTGTGGCTCGGAGGAGTCACTCCCTTCCGACCTTAATGTGACTCTTGGTTTATGGTTGGTGGAAGTAGTATTAAAAATGGCCGAAGGAGGCAGTCTTGCCGATGCAACCCAATACTGAATGCAACAACATGGCCGTTCAAACAAAAGTTCTGTTAGACAGATCGAGTAGTTGCCGGGGAGTGTTGGCTGCATTACCAGCGTGCTGGGGGGTCCACACATTCACACGAAGAAGAACACGGCGCAATAAACAAGAAACAATATCCACGTATCAACAAGTCCCAGCAACTGGACTGAGAAACTAAACTGAGTTGTCGGTCAGCATGCGCCTTCCTGCCACATCTTGACCGATTTAATGACCATGCCGCGCTCCTCCTTGGAGCCCCAGCTTTCCAGCCACGTCTCGTTAGCCTTCCAAAAGTCGCGCATGGGAGTCTCGCTGCTATCAGCCCATGGCTTGCCGCCGACCGCGTCGCTGAGAGGCATTCATATTAGCCAAGCTGACTCTCGGCTACAAGACCAAGGCATTTTGACTCACGGAAACCAGCCATTTGTGCCACCGACCGCCACGCTTAGGATAAGGAAGAAGGACTGGTCAAAGGGCGTATTGGGTTGCCCGGTGCTGCCCCAGGGATCTATGGGTATCGAGCCGTTAATCGACTCATCGGCAAACTTGCCATAGGTCCACAGGCTCTTATTCTTGGTAAAGTCGAAAAACGTAACTTGCTGGAGAATGATATCAGCAGAACATATCAGATCCGGCGTGTAATTGAAACAGCTCACCCGAAGCCGGCCGTCAAGCCAGGTAAAGAGATACTTCTCGCTCCACTCCAGCCCATAGGTGTGAAAGTCGTCTGTGTAAGAGACTCGCTTCCCTCCCCACTCGCCGTAGCTCATCCGCCAGCGATCATTCTCGGTGGCAGTGCCCCAGTGTAGCGCCGACGACACGATGTTATCGCCCATCGGATATGTGCGAGCGTTGTTGCCGCGGCTCTCGGCGATATCAATCTCGCCCGACTTTGGCCACTCGCCGTAGACATCATCCTGGGGCATCATCCAGATGGCCGGCCAAAGCCAGTCGCCCCGGGGCATACGTGCCGTCACCTCGACACGGCCGTACCGGATCGTTTTCTTGCTCTTGGTATTCAATCGCGCCGAACGCACTGGGTTGATGATCTGGCCCTTGGTGGTGTTGCTGACGGCCGCGCATGGGTAGCGGCCGTCAATTTTCTTCGTCTCTTTCAAAGTGCACTCGCCATCAGAGCGGCTGTCGGTCGTCAAGTTGACAGTGTGGCCATTTACCAGCTGTTCGTAGGTGATGTCGGTGCTCTGAAGCGTCAAGGTGGGCACGATGTGCAGGCCCTCTGCATCGACATATGAGTTGGCCTCGTCGGTCGTAGTCCAGTCAAAGGCCCCAGTACTGCGTCGTTGTCAGTACTACACACGCAAAGAACTGTTGCACGTACCCAAACCCGTTCATTTGCACCTCGTGGTTCCAGTTATCCAGGTTCCTAAAGTCATCGTCCATAACCAAGCAGTACTGCCACCATGGTAAGCCCTAGCATTCCCTCAGCACCTTGGGCGGAACTTACATCATGGTTCGGGACGCCTCGAGTCTCCTTCCAGCAAAGGTATCCGCCGATGCCTAAGAGGATTATTGTCAGCGGTCACTTGAAAGAGATGATACCAAGTACTTCAACGTACCAACACCGATGAGGATACTTGTGTAGAATATGATACTATCCCAGTTGACTTCCCTCTTGGACCTTTGGAGCCATGGCTTCTCGAACTCGCCCTTGAGCCTGCTGCTCTTGAAGCGACGGCGAGGGCCTGTGGCTGGGCCGGGTTAGCTACAAGGAGGTGCGTAACTACCATATGAAGTCACGTACTTTCATAAGCAGAGGTAGCACGAGTATGCGACGGCCGTTGGGATGCCAGAGATTCCGCAATAGGTGTCGCGGCAACGGGGGTTACGAACGGGTTCTCAGGTGACTCGTTCCCTGGAGTCCTAAAGAGATTCACCCGCTGTGAAGAGGATTCCTCGGCAGGAGAAGTCGCAGTATTAAACCCTTCCATTGTCGAAGTAGGATTACCAATGTATGAATGCTCGTCTTGACTAAGACCAGCGAGGGAATTGCGACGACACTCGAGTTTATGCAAGTGAATCTTGATATATGATACCAGGAGAAGTGCCTCTCTTTCTTGTTAGTATTTCGCGAACACGCTTTGGGGCAGCTTGCCCTCCTCAACATTCAAGGGCAACATGGTAGGTCTGGACTGCGGACAGCTGGATGGCGCAAGACTTTGACCCCTGATATGATTATGCGGGTTGAGAGACCGGCTGAGATGCAGGCGAGCATGGCATGGCAGTGACGCCGCTGAGTCCTTTCGCCTCGTTGCCACCACCTCAATGCGGCTCAAAGGGGTACTCGGAGATATGTTCGTGATAGGATGGGACTCTAGGGCAAGGGCCAAAGGGGCGACGCCTAAGCAAAAGTGTTGAGACCATGAATCGCGGACTTAAGGCTCTGCGGCACGGCACGTACTGCATAATTAGGGCCGGTTTCAACGGCCAAACTAGGGACCTTCCGTCATGGTGCAATCGGGGCGACTACCATGCGGATTGTCTTCCAATTGAAATTGTAGGGAGCGTTGAGTATGCCGCTGGAAGTAAAAGAGGAAGCTGGAATGGAACTACCCCAGGCCGGCATAATTATAGGCCCCGGTGTGCCAAGAGATTCCAGACCAGGAGTATGTCATCGCTAACGGGAACCGGGCCGTAGGCCCATAGATGACACTACCCCGTTGACAGTTCCCTCATTAGTGGAGATATCTATCATTGTGGAAGCACCTTGCCTTTGAGAGAATAACGGGCAGTTTACATAGGAGGGATATCCTCCAGCGATTCACACGCACGCGGCACGACCCGGGAACGACAACAACCATGTGCTTTTAAAGATTGATTACCTTGGAGAGATCATGTAACAATCTACATCCTTCAGTTTGGCTGCTATCGTTGATTCCGACTTTCCACTTCTTTCCCGCTTCTACGGCTGGTAAAGCCGATCTAGGTGAATGGGTTGTTGTGCATGTGCAGCCCCCTGTGAGTTGAGAACTAGACGGCCAAGACTTTGCCATGTTACGACAGATGCCTCGCGCCGCTATTATTAGCGTAGAGCATGGATTAATCAGACGCCGCACTCGTACATGGCGCTGCAGCAGATATTGTCCGTAACTATCGTGCGCCCTGCGCCATCTCCAGCCATTGTGCCGACAATATCTTGACCAAAAATGCTAACGGTTGGTTCTGCGGCTCAATTGAAATGTCTGCTTGTGGCATCAGCTCGCTAGCCCGCTTCTGTGTTAGCTGACGGAGAGTTGCTCTGCAGTTAGGTCAGGGTTGTCGCTACATGCTCGCCCAGAGGAGAGGTGCATGCCCATCCCAACAAACACGACAGCATGTTTACACCTTTAGAAGCCGTCTGGTGTATCTGGTGTCTAGGGCCTGGAATGTTGGCCATACAGGTCAACCTCCAGTCGATCGATCCTATCATCGGTGGCGGGTGCCTCGCCGCAGGACTTTTCGACGCTTGCATACCTTGTCAGCGAGACTCAATGCTCACTCCGACAAAAATGGCGGGATTAGATCTGTGAAAAGCATTGATAACTTGCCTGATCCACGACCTTTCGCACTGGGCTTAACTCTTGGCTTGATTCTCCCCGACTTTTTCAACCCCTTCCCCCTTTCCCCAACCCAAGGCAGATCTTCAAGTCCGTTTGAAGAGGAACCCTCCACACAACATCCTTTCTTATGCGCAAATGCCCCTTCAAACCTGAGCAATGGCATCCGAGAAGTCAAGCTCTCGCTTCCTGGAGTCGGGGGTGTTTCAGTCGTCTGGTCCTGCTGCCGACTCGCAGACGCTGCAGAGACTCGAGGGAAAGGATAACCTCCCCCCTGTTATCCACAGGTCCCCAGAATGGCCTTTGAGAGCATCCCCCCCTTCAAGATCTGCCCACAGCTCCTCTTACTCGGGGACTCCTGCCATGCAGCTCACTGAGGGTGCAGATCTGGCGATGGTGAGTTTCCACTATTCGTGTCCGTGGTTAGTCTTCTTTGGCCCACGCAATGCCTATGTGCCTAGGGTAGCCTCTTGCAGATCTTTCTTGTCCATTCTGTCTACCTCTGTCCTGGGATAACCACCACTCTCACCTCATACCATGTTTCACTGCCAGCCACCCCAAGCTGAACCCGGATAACACATATTTTGTTGTTTGCATTATGACGGAAGAGTCTAACAAGCTACAGGTTGCAAAGTACATGGCGCGCCGTGCAACTCTGTTAGGATGGTTCGATGAGCCTACCACAACAGCCATCAACAGCGGCTGGTCGTCTACATGTGTTGCGCTCAAGAGCGCCGACGGCTCCTACATCTTTACGCCAGATGACCCAAATCCGGACTTGGTGGCAGCCATCACGCGCCTGGACGAGATTTCCGTCGTCTCTATGGCGTCAGAGGTAACCAACGCTGTCCTCGATAGCATCAAACCCGAGCAGGCGAGCCTGGTCAATAAGGACACCGGTGCCCGTATCCCCATTGTCGCCAGGCTTGACGACATCCATCAGTCGCTTGCGCACTCGACCAGCTCATGTATTGTTGTCCAAGAGCGATGTGTGCTCGTCTGGTCGAATGAGCCAAGAACCGTCATCAATGCGGCACACAATGTTGAGAAGCAGATGTTGGGCTTTGTAAGTTGTTGATGGATTCTCCAAATACACTGGTAACAACCAAAAAGCTAATCTGTGCTATTTCTTTATTTCTTCAGGTCGTTGGCCCTAGTATGCCCCGCGGCTTGCTTGCTCGGACCGAAGAGCAGTCAATAGAGGACGTCATCACAACTGTTCGCGGTGCTATTGACGAGAAGAATGAGGTCTACCAGGCCGCCATCAAGGTCGAGGAGGGCCAAGAGGAAGTGGACGAGGACATTGAGGGCAAGCCGCCTGTACGACCTCCCTTGAGGGTGCACTCGTTCAGAATTGGTATTGTCATGATTTTGGTCATTCTGACGCAAAGCATAGGTGTCTCGAGAGTGAGTTGTCCAACTGTTTGACTATCTCTGTTTATTCGAAATGGTAACGTTAACCTCGATCATGCAGCTTGTCCGTGAATGGTCATGGGACGGTGATTGGAAGCGTTTCATCCTTGTAGGTTCTGTCTCTTGGTCAGAACGAGATCAATTATTATCTATTGTTCAATCTAACTCGGATAGGTTCTCGTTATCCCACCTCTTTGCCTCTTATCGTTGGTATGTGTCTTCTTCCGCACTTGCAAGTGGCCATGCCACTAACCAAAGAGCAGTTCTTCTTCATTGTCGTCGTGAGCAGTGCCTTTCAACTGCTTCTCCCAGCTGGAATCTGTCTGAGAAACTCAAAATATCATTCTGGTAAGTGGCTTAGGCCTTGGAGTAGCATACGGCATACAAGGGCAAGACTAAAAGTGTGCGACAGCCGTCAAGCCCAACCCGAAGCGCCATTGTAACTATGAACTACCGCACATCACAGTGCAGATGCCTGTGTACAAGGAGGGCCTGAGAGGGTAAGTCCCATCCCAGAGAACACAGACTGCCTCAGACTGTTCTGACCAAGATCAAACAGTGTCATCGTCCCGACCATGGTTTCTGTCCTGGCTGCTATACAGCACTACGAGAATCAGGGCGGCACAGCCTCCGTCTATATCAATGATGACGGCATGCAGTGCATCCAGCCTGAGCTGGCCGCGGCCCGCAAACAGTACTACCGCGAGAACGGCATAGGCTACTGTGCGCGCCTACCCACCAGGAAGAGTCCCATGAGCAGTGGTGTCTTTTCGTGGTTCAAGCGAGCGCCACCTACGGACCCTGAAGTGGACAACCAGGACGAGAGTGATCTCAGTCCTCAAGGCCGTGCTAACAAGCTCGGCTTCGTGCGCAGGGGCAAGTTCAAGAAGGCCAGCAACATGAACTACTGCCTGGATTTCTCCAACCGCGTAGAAGACGAATTGCATCGCCTGTCGGAGCTCGAATGCCGGAGCCGCAACTGCAGTTATAAGGAGCTGAGCTCTCACGACGATGACAGGCTCTACGAGATGGCACTGCGGAACATGGTCGAGGCTGATGAAGGAAAGACGTGGGCTGAGGGTAGCATCCGCATGGGTGAAATCATCCTCCTCATCGACTGCGATACCCGCGTACCTATCGATTGCCTGCTCTATGGCGCTCTCGAGATGTATGAGAGTCCAGATGTAGCCATTCTACAGCACGGCTCTGGTGTCATGCAGGTCGCCCACAATATCTTTGAGAACGGCATCACCTACTTCACCGACATTGTCTACACAGCCATCAAATACGGTGTTGGCACCGGCGACGTCGCCCCCTTCGTCGGCCACAACGCCTTCCTCCGCTGGAAGGCAATTCAGAGCGTCGCCTTTGTAGATCCATCCGACGGTGTCACAAAGTGGTGGTCTGATTCGCATGTGTCTGAAGACTTTGATATCAGTTTACGGGTCCAGATGGCCGGCATGGTCTGTCGCCTAGCCACTTATCACAATGGGGGCTTTGAGGAGGGTGTGTCCCTGACTGTCTATGACGAGCTGAATCGTTGGGAGAAGTATGCATATGGCTGCAATGAGCTTGTGTTCCATCCGTTGTAAGTCATGAAATGCCAAGCTCCGCCCCTGATATGCATAATGCTTATTGGCTCATGATAGGTACCAATGGATTTACAAGGGCCCAGTAACCAGGCTATTTCTTCGCTTCCTCTGGAGTAGTATGCCGGTTTGCAGCAAAGTTTCTATTATTGCCTATATTTTTACCTGTAAGTATATCGGATAATAACGTTAGCCCGTATTCGAGTGTGTAAAGCTAACAATTGCAGACTATGCTATCGCTGCTGGTATGCTCCTTACTCTCGCCAATTACATCCTTGTCGGTCTTTTCTTCCATGACCTCGACCAATTCTATACTCCGTCGTGGGGTATTTGGGTGTCGCTCTTGGTTATCTTTAACGGCGTTGCCTCTGTCTCCATGAGCATGACACGCCACCGTCTCAAAGAGAAGTCATTCTGGGCCGCCATCCTCGAGGCCGCCAAATGGCTACCATTCCTGCTCCTTTTCTTTGGTGGCATTAGCATCAACTGCGCCAAGGCCCTACTATGCCACGCCTTCTCTATCAACATCGAGTGGGCGTCAACCTCGAAGGAGCTGGGTCCCACAGGTATTTATATTGGCCTGAACAAGATGATGCACCGGTTCAAGTTTACCTTCCTCATCTGCATTGTCATCGCCGCAGGCATGATTTACTTGGCTGTTGGTGCGCCCTGGGGATGGACCATCGCCCCTGGGAAGTTCTCGGCTGGCACTTATGCCATTGTGCCTCTGGCTGTTCAAGTATCTTGCTCCTTTACTCTGCCTTTGTTCCTTGGATTGACATAACCAGTTATATCTTCTAGTGCAAGAAACGAGGTTTTTGACGCGTTATGTTAGTCAAATACTTAGTCTGCAACTGATCATTTTACTTTGGCATAAAGATGCCGCTTAATCTACTTTGATCCATCGATGGATGTTAAAAATGAGGATAAAGAATATATTAATAGAGGTCCTGGTAGTCTTTGGACTTAGACCAGTGATATGTCAATGAGAGCCTGTGTGTTGTGGAAAAAGAGGTAGTCTCTAGAACAGCTCGTCACTGTCATGATCCACTACCTTCTGCATCCCAATCAATCAACTTATCACAATTCAGCCCTTCACAGAGCTGCTTTTTTATACATATAAACCTTTCACAAAGACCAGAAACTTGTAAGACTAACCCTAACCCTAGGTG
>JABCKW010000916.1:0-11080 GCA_014824385.1 Fusarium cyanostomum
CCTCTCCGTCCGCTCCACAACAAGCAGCATCACCAGCGCCTCCTCCACAAACCAGAGCACCGTCATCTGCTCCCCCTTGGCGTGCCGCTCGATGTACTCGCGGATCGAGCTTGGGCCGCGGCTGAGCCGGACATCCACACTCACGCGGTTGAAGATCCACCCGTCGGCATGCGTGCGCGCCTTCACGCGGTCGAGCACGAAGGGGTTCGGCACGTGGATGCCGTAGGGCCTGTTGGGCAGCGTCGGGGGGGCAGGCGGCATGCCCGTCGCGGCAGCAGAGGCACCGAAATCATACGCCACGCTGCCGTCGCGGTTGACGAGGACGATGTTGGGAGAGTACGTCCACCGGAGAGAGTTGGGGTCGTTGCGGGATACGTGAGTGGCCGTGACGTAGTGATGGTGGTTATACTTGCGCGCCTTGGCTTTGTTGTCCGGGTCGACCACCGTGATGGAGGAATACAGCTCAACGGCGCCTTTCCATCCTGCCCAGGTCCAGCTGGGCATGTGCGGGCGCCTTTTGGCTACCACGCCGTCCTTGTGGTGCCAGAAGCATGTCGAGAGGGCAAACATGTCGCGCGTGCGTGGGAGGCCAGTAACAGCAGCTCCCTGGTCCATTTGGGGTGCCCAGAGCGGAACGCCCAAGAGGTTGAACATCTTTCCGCGACCGACCGTAGTCTCGAGACGTCTCAACAAACCAAGAAACGCGCTAAGCGAGTCCTCGTCGTAAGTCAAGTCTCGCCGCGTGTAGTTGACGATATGCTGGTCCGCCTCGCGGAAGATGCTCAGCGTGCTCGGGTCCTCCACCTTGCAGGGCAGTCTCTTCCAGCGCTCCCAGCTGCCATCGACAAACGACACGCCGTTGAAGAGCCCCGGACGCATGAAGTCGCACATCCGCTGCTCCTCCATATTGTGGTAAAACTCCAGCGGCAGGATGAGCGACTCGGGGCAGCACATGCCCTCGCACTCCCAGTACATCTGCTGGTCTGTAAAGATGAGTCGTCGGCGCGCAAGCAGGCCCTCCTGATAGGTCCAGCCCCGTTGATACCATGCCGAGTTCTTGACGGCCAGCCTCGGGTCCTGAAGACTCGACACGAGCGTGATGTTTGAGTTGACGAATTCGTACCTGGGTTGAGCTGGCCGGGTCCTGGAGCCCACGCCAGGTAGACCGTAATCCGCATCCTCGCCACACGCGGCGATGATGGCCAGGATAGCACCCTCAAAGATCTCATCCATCCTCGCAACCTGCTGCATCTTTTCTGCTGGCCGTGCATCATCGACGCATAGTCGGTCGACCCATAGGTATCTCACGCCAAGGTCCTTGGTGGCGATGACGGCATCCCAAACAACCTTGGGCCACGTCCCTGTCGTCTTGTCTCCCCACACGTAGCTCAGGGCGATGTATCTCTCCGTGATAGATGCATCCACCACCTTCGGAGGGTTCTTGGCACAATCAACGAGTCGAAATCCCGGCATATCCCGCGTAACTGGCCGTCGTCCACATCGTCCCTGGTGATAGAACTCGCAGAACCGCAGCCAATCCTGTCCGATAGACATGTCGATAGTCTGCTCCAGCTCACGACCCCAGATGCCACGCTTCAACCAACCACTTGGGTCGGAGAGGGAACTTGCTCGTGAATGCCTCCCATCCGATCGCGCGCTCAGCAAGTCAGTTGGAGCGGTATCGGGCATTGTTCGGTAGACCATGCCCGAGCCACGAAACCAGTCAGCGCTCACATCCCAGCTCAAAGCGCCATCGCCACTCTTCTTGGGGACAACGCCCAGGAAGGCAGGGCTGGCTCCCTTGCTCTTGTTCTTTGCTGGATGACCCTGGTCGAACATGAGATTGTTGTCAATGAGATAGTTGGTATCCCGGCTCGAAAAGCCAGAGAGATACAAGTCACCCTCTCCTTCGCTGGGGATGTGGACTGATAGGAACAGCTTGCATAGGGGACATTTGGTTATGAAGCGGTTCTCTTCAAGGTCTTTCAAACGGCCCAGCGAGTGCTCCTTGTTCTCAAAGGTTGCTGCGGATGTTGGATTCAAGGCCCTCGTGAAAAAGTCGTCCATGATGTCAAAGGTAGAGTCAATGTCGGCTGCCCAGCCTGCACACGCGGTGCACAGGTTAGGATCTCGAGGCTGGCCGCCAGACCTATCCGAATGCGCTGAAGGGCTGCGACTCTTGCGCCAGCTGATGCGGCGTATGAGAGACGATCGCCGAGGCTCCCGCTCGTCATTATCCGGGGGAGGGTCCACAGTGAGATGCTGCATCATATTCTTGAGAGGGTTCCGCGATCGCCGCCTCTCGATGCCGCCTGGCGACACAGGGGGCGTGATGGTGGGCGTACCGGGCTCCAGTGTCTCGGGCATGATGACGCATGGAATGAGTTTAGTGAATAAGTCGTTTCCGTAGCCGGTATCGGTCTGAAGATGTCTCGATCAGGCTCAGCTTCAACGGAGAAGAAGTCAAGAGGATGCCGTCGAAGCTCCGTGATTCTCGGAGGGGAACCGGTGTCTCACGGTGCTGTTACCCCCGTCTCGGCTCCTGCTTTCCGGCTCCACTCTTGGCACACCTGAATTTGATGGTTCCAGTTCCACCGGCGCCGAAAAACAGGGGTTCCAGGGGATTAGCGTCGTCACGGCGCCAAAGCGATATAAGAGGAGGTCCTGAATTTGAGTGAACTGAGAGTCAAAGGGGTGAGGTAACGCCCTGCTGGCCGCGGCACTTGGGCTATCTTTTAAGGAGCCGCCAATGCTTGCAGCTCTTGGCCTTTAGCAGGAGGCGGTTAGTGAAGCGAATGGGCCAACGAAACAAACGAGATGAGGCGGCGCAGGCTGGCTTGTGAGGCGGGGCTCCAGCGGTTAGAGCACAGCGAGTTGGGGGCTGGAAGCTGAGAGAGATGGAAAAGGAGTCAAGGCAAAGGAGGCAAAGGAGGAGGCGGGTCTGAATAGGATAAAATAGTCGGTGGCT
The DNA here is from genome assembly GCA_014824385.1 of Fusarium cyanostomum. Classification (NCBI taxonomy): domain Eukaryota; kingdom Fungi; phylum Ascomycota; class Sordariomycetes; order Hypocreales; family Nectriaceae; genus Fusarium; species Fusarium cyanostomum. Next base: position 2,969 of record JABCKW010000916.1, read on the forward strand.
TCTCAATAGCTGCCTCGTCTGTTGCCTCGCTCTTTTGCCTTCGCCGTGAGGTATCCGGATCCGTCAAGATGCGAGATGAGATGACGAGAGCAAGGATTTACAGACCTTGGACGGAGGAATACAACGGTGGCGCCAACTGAGACAAGCCAACAAGCAGGCCAGTTTCGAGAGAAGCCAATTGCCTAATCAAATAGGCAGAAGCTGTCTTTTCAAGCTTGTCTGTTAGGGGCAGATGTTGGTTGGCCGTGAATCTCTTTCCACGTCGTATGAGCAGTCGCCCAATACCCACCCAGTTACTGCACTCCGTAGTTGCTACCCCGGTTCGCCGGAACAAAGGACGAGGCTGAAGGCGGCACTGCCTCTATTGAGGGGAAGTTGTTGCACCAAAGGATGCGGTGAGATAACACAGGCACAGATTCATGTTTTGTCAAATCCTGAGTCTTGGCCGTGCTCTTGCAAGTCACGGGCATGTGGAGACACGCTTGTGCCGCCATTCTGGGATGAACTTATGACGTAGCGGAGCAGCCTGAAACAGTTGGCCATCAACAGCCTCATGAACAATTCACGATGCTTCTAGGATATATATATATATATCACGGTGTTTTCTTGCAAATTCAATTCAATCCCGGTGCACATCCCAACTCGCCCGACGATGGCGTAGCTCAACTACAGCAACTACTCCCTTCCACGAGCATCGCCTCCCATTAACCCCCCGCCCAGGCTGAGTCCCAACATAGCCCAAAGTGCAGAATTCAATGTGGATGATTTGTGTATTTTTAGATCACCTTCTTCTCGATCCTCCGGACTGTTTCGAACTTGGTGTGTTGACAGTAAAGCATCCAGTCTGGCTTCATAGCAACGTCTCGAATACCCTGGACCTCCAGTCGAGAGTGCACTTACACAGCTTCATTTCTGTTCCAGTCCTACACTTGCTTACATCAAGGCATGCAGAAACGTTATAGTACAGTAGTACTAAACCCACAAATGAGGCGGGATTTCTCTTTTGGTCGAGCTAGAGTCGACTTCCCCTCATGATTACAACTAACCGCCCGTAGATCCGTCCCTCCAACTTCACCGAGAACATAGAAGTCCACCAAACAACCACTTCTACGGTTCTACCCCCCGAATATCAGTCACATTCTCCACTTCCCGAGCTCCGGGCCTTTCCCTCCCGTTCAACGCCGCCCCCACGTCATCTCCAAGCCTTACTTACCGTCGCGCCGCCTCCGCGCTGTCAGCCCAAGCGTGATCTCGCAACACCAGCTATAGGCCACTTCTCTTCGGCACTTCGCCGGACTACGAAGAAACGGAGGGTAGACTGGTAGATCCCGTTAGCTCCATCCAGTACCGGTGGTTTATGGCTACAGCGGCTATCGCCAAATCTTGGAAGCGTTTCAGATCCGGATCATCTGGTTCCCACTGCTTGCATGTGACGCTGTTAGTCTGGGAACTAAACCGCCCTATCCTGGGCCACCACGAGGCAGATCTTATCACGAGTTCTCCGATAGCCGATCGACCATGGCTGAACAAATCACATAAGATGGAAGGAAGCAAAGGTCTCAGGCATGCAAGCTTCAATTCACATCTAGCGCTGCGCTACTTCGAAAACCCTGGCGGTCACAGTCGCTCACTCGCATGTCTCTATGCCACTTCTGAGAAAACCCAGTTCCAATCCATTGTAGTTTGCCAGTCCGACTTGCTCGTTGAAGCCCGCCTCCAAGGGGATGCTTCCCTATTGCGTATCCGTGGGAAACATGGCCATCAAAGGCCTGCGAGCCTAGGTGTATTGAGAAAGCGAGTGCTGTCGGGTTGAATGGTGTTTAAGGAATTTAGTGCTATGCAAGTGTTAGGTGTTACTGCTCAGAGTGTTTCCAAGAGAGCGAGCTACTCACCTTGCAGCAAGAGCAAGAGTTGCAGTCAGCGGTGTCGTGGTTGCAGCAGGAGCTAAAGCCATTCAGTTAGCCAGTTGTTTCTGACATTTTCGGCCACCTTCGAGTCTGTCCAAAGTTCTCTGGACAAGAGGCCGGAAGACTCAAAGCGGCCTTTTGGTGAAGGTAGTACTCACCAGGGAGACATGATGGCTGTTGATGAAGAAAGTCTTCGAAAATGTTGTAAAAGTGTGTTGAATGTGAGTGTTGGAGTGCTGAGTGTTTGTTGGATGCAGAACAAAAAGTTGACTTGGAGAGAGGAAGAGGCCTTCTTATACTTGATCGAGCCAGCACGAGCTTCTCTTCATCCCACTCTTTAACACTGCGTGAAGTCAACCATCCAACCCCCCGTTGCCTGATTATCGCATGCTGGGCGTGGGCGTGGGGAGTCGGAGGTGGGAGTGCTCCACTACCCGTAGGAGAGGAAGAGAGATCCAACCACGTCCCGGGGTCTTACAACGTCACGCGGGACTGACGCTCCCACCCCGCATACTGATGTTAGTGTAGGATGGGATAGTCCCGTAATTGGCCAAGACCATGCACGGCGGTCGTGTACAGCTTCCACCAAGTACCAGTGCAGCACGAGCTCCCCCGACTTACCTAGAGCTCCCCCTCAAGCTCCCCAAGAGTCGACTCGCGCCGTGCCGAGGTGCAGCCGCAGTTTCAGGGGGGTTAGACTTACTGTCCCATCTATAAGGAGCTTCTGTCAACTTGCCAGCCGGGTCAACAGTCGCAACAGTTGCGTTGCACTGCAGTGTTGATCTGCACCAAATCGTACGGTCCATGCCGCAAGGCCTACCAGAAGCCAACCTCGCAGCAGATTCACGGGTGGAGATGATGGGCTATACTCTTGAGCTGGTGTGATTGGTGTGTACGTGAGGCCTGCTGCTGACCTCCGGGTGGGATGTAGTTGGGGGTGCTACGTAAGGCGTGCCGATGGCCAGGATCAGATTCTCCAAGGGAACATTGAGCCTTTGGGATGTCTGAGCTGAATCCGAATTCCGGTAGCTCTGTCCAGCTGCCTGTAACGAGGCAGCAATTGGAACATGGCGATGGAACTTGGGAGTTCCCAGAGTGGGGGTAACTAGACCAGCAATGGAATATGGCAACCGCCAGAGCCGGGTATCGAGTGAGGTAAGGTTCATCCGGATCACCCACACCGGTGAGTGAGTAGAAGCTGAAGCTGGGGGCGTGTGAAGGGAAAAAATGCATGGGAATACTGGAGGCAGTTAAGCTCTGTTACACTTGGAGATCCTGCGTGGCGGCTGAGGGGGCAGTTCCCACTTGGGCATGATGGGCAGCTTAGTCCTGTACGTGGACGAATGAGGCGACCTCAAAAGACAGATGGGGGTACACAAGTGGGTGTTGTAGAGGGAATGGAAGGGGTTGTGCCCAGTGTAGGAGGAGAAGATCAGAGTGAACAGAAGCGAGCAGCATTGAGCAACAAGATGCATGGGATCGTGCAGGACGAAACATGTAAGAGTGGGCTCCGTTAGGACAGCCGCCGAGTGGAGCTCGGATGGGGGCCGTTATGAAGGCAAATCGGCGGAGCCAGTGATGGGAGTAGGCGGCATGAATGACCATGATAGAGATGATCCACAGTCAACATCAATAGGGCTTGCGGCCGCCGAGGCAAACGCTATTGTAATCATGGTAAAGGTGGTAGCAACACTATTGCTAGCCAAGTAATGGCGAACCAGTCAACATGACGATAACTGAGTATGACGAACTGGTGATAGACCAGCCGCCAACGTGATGTGGAGGAGTGTGAGAAATGACATGGAGTGAAACGGCAGCATGAGGGATAATTGGGAAACGGGGAATGGAGAAGGACGTGGATGGGACCACAAAAGTCTCAGAGATGGACCGCTCAGAGGGAACGACTGTGAACCAACCCGGGTCCGTTTATGCATGCATCCCACGCATACGTTTCTGGTCGGATCGGTCGACGGGTGAGGTGTAGTGCCGTGTCAAGAAAGAGCATATCCTAAACGGGCTATTGGCTCTCACAATGCGCGTGTAAACGACGGGCCGAAACGGAGAGCTAGAGGTTTGGAGAAGAAGGCAAAACAGGGATGTGTCGATGAGAAAGTGAGGCAGAAACTAGGGGAGAAACCAACAAGCGTAGGACCACTACGCCGCTCGTGATAGGGTTTTTAGTCATGGGAAACCGTCGGGCTATCGGGTGGTGTGGACGCCAGCGTGGGAGCGTGAATGGGATCGAGCGTGGTTGATCCTGATATGGGATAACGGGACAGGGTCGAAGTGTCGAGCCGCCACGACCCACGCCGGCGTGGGAGGTCTAGAACGAGACCAGGCTCAGGTGACGAGAGAAAGAAGTGAGACGGGTGAAGGAAAGACAAGGAAGAAGGGTTGGCAAAAACCAGCAATATCTGAGACGGACAATGGTGTTGGCAAAGGAGATGATGACGGAGACTTGCCTTGACGCGAGACCGAGTGCCATACCCGATGATTAGTCGAGGGTAGCTAAGATGACTCCATCATCAACCCTTGGTGATGGGAGCAGCCAAAAATACGCCGGTTGAGGACAAGGGCCTCTTCTTCCTTTGTCCTCGTAGGCTTACAAGTTGTAAGCCACAAGCAGACACATCATCAACAGCAACAACGTCAAGAGCATGTCTCATCATCAACATCACCCACTGCTGCCACATCAACACGCACCACGGTCAACCTCGGCTTTCACCACTTCTGCCTGGGATGTCTCCGACAGGCATAGCTGCATCGTCTCCGTACGGCAAGACAACCCAGTCTCGAGCCGATCGATAAGAAGACGCAACGCTGGGCTTCGTCCGGAAGGCATCCGAGGCCAACTTGTATAGCCCGTCCAATACAGGGAAGGAACAAAATGACATCGAGTCTCGATGGGAGAGCGTCGCGGGAAAGATTGAATCCATCAGATGCTCGTGGCGATGGGACAAGTCCGCGAATCGATCATCGGTCTCTTTTTCATCGACGAGTCACCTCGATTTGGCTCAACCATGAATCCAGCTGAGTTGTCCTGGCCTGAAAGATCGAATGAAAGGATGGCCCTCGAGGTGAGTTCCCAGGCGAGTTGAGAGCGTCTGTGGCCCTTCTCGAAAGCACGTGGTGATGAGGCTTCATTCTCATCGCCGAGAAAGCCCAGTGCTGTAAGGGGCGGCCTCGTTCTTATACTCACTCGCCAGCAACCCTCAGCTGTCTCAGCCTTATCAATTCCAGGGGCTGGATAGTGGCTTGCTTGATGATGCAACGCCGTTTAGGATCTACAGTGGCCATCACGGGACGGAATGCACGCCATCATCAACCTCTTCCCTGGATTTTGTGTGGTTATACGAAATCTCGGCCTGCAGAGGGTGGTGTTGGACGGGCTTGCAAGGGGCAAATGACAACCGGGTTGGCCATCAAGGTGCGCAACTGTCCATCCGGGTTCTCACCACTCAGCAGGCCCAGAAATGGGAGCACGCACGGTTATTGTAGCATGATGCAGGAATACTTTGTTAAAACGCAGGAAAATGCTGCAAAGTGTTGTAGTTTACTATCTGTCACTCAACTACCTGGGTGGTTAGTTGGTGATTAGCTCTAAGACTCAAAAGCAGTAGTAATCTTTACACGAAAGGGCTGGTCAACTTAGCCAAGGTGGACATGGAGAGCAAAAACACGATTTCAACAGTAAGCTTTCAAAAGAGCCCTAGAAGTTATCTGTGGAAGAAAGAAGCAAGAGTATCAGGCTGAGTTACAGGTAAATATCCCCTGTAACCCTCTCCTATATCAGCTTGCAACTCCCCCTCCCTGGTAGCGCCCTATCTGACATGCTCCTCCAGATCGACCCAGGTCTCAGGCTCATCACATCTCGCCCACAGTATGCAAGGCACCCTCTCCATACATCAGAAAATCAAACAGAACCATCTATTGCTTCGACGCAGCTGCATTGCATCCTCTATCCGACAGTGATACAACACCCTCCCGACTCGAAGCCCTTGCTCCTCGATCACGCCCGACTACCCGATCGTTTCGTTTACAGAGACCAATATAGTTTCTTCTATCCTCCGGTGATGCTCTTCTTGCAAGTGCCTCTTCGAAGTTCATCAAATATCAGATCGAGTCTCGTTCCGTCTCATCAGCTCCTCTCGATCGTCGTCTACACAACAAGTACAGGCACTCAAGTCCTCACTGGACATCTTACGACCATTGCGCTAGCCATATTCTCTTCTCTATTGGTGTCACCTTTATATCTTTCCGTAGCCAGCTGAGTAATTCTCCGATTGCTGTCGTGGACTCATGGTAACCTCTCCTCTTTTGAAATCCCGAATGGTTCTCCCAGCATGCGATATTGGCTTTCCATGCCAGTTGTTTTTAGTATTGACCATGGACGTGATTGCTTACAAGTCGGCTGACGACCGCCTGTGCTCTTGAATTCCTGAGGACTTAGCCCGAAGTCTACAACGTCGCCCTTTCTGCAGCTCGGGACAATGACTGAGTTAGACAGCTTTAACTTACCTAGTTTGGTTATGTTATATATCATTAACATTTAATTGTAGTTGCCGCTTTAACGAGTTGATTTACTTTAGAGCATTGGGAAGTAATATTGATCTTTGTGACCTCTGTGACCCCCTGCTGGCGGCTATTTTATTCTTCAAACTTTCCACAGTCAACTTCCAGTGCATCATGAACGACTCCTCTCGGTCTCTGTCAATTCAGTTGTGTCAACTTGCAAGGCTACTCGGTCTCTGCTTAACATAGCTTTGAGATATCGCCGGAATGGATCGAGAGGCACAACTTGCACAACCACTCCGCCAGAGGTTTTTGATGTTTTGACTCTCGGCTCAGTGGCTTTCTTAGACAGACAACAGCCATTCAAAAGTTTGAGTAGCTATTTTATTCCGCTACGGAGCCAAGATACAGCCATCATTCGGAACTTCACCTAATGTCGACGATGAAAACCAGGTAGCTAGTCAAGTGCCAAGCTGCTCAACCAACATGCCGCAGCAACGGTCCTTGGCCAATACTCTTGGACTTTTCATGACCTTGAAGCTCTGGTACTCTTGCTCTTGTTGCTTGTACTCGAGTCTTTAAGCTGAAGAGTCTTCGAATCCTGGTGTTTGGGTTTTCCATCGCTGCTGTTCCCAACTTGGCTGATCGAGCTTCCAGTGCCGCCCTTTTATGAGTTCTACAAGACGAGACATACTATAACTTTCGGTGTTGTCGGCTGGAAACTCCCATGAAGGAACGCTCTGGCCCAATATTAGCGCCTGCTTTTACCAAGTTGTACCCCTTGATTGTCTCTCAGGGAGATGGTCAAGCTACGGAGAGCCCTTAGAGACCAAGGGAGGCCTGTTAGACAAGACATGGAGCGGAATGTTGTCGTGCTTACGGCAAAGCACTGTTGACCAAGTATCCACTTGAAGAAACCATCAACCTCGTCAACCGTTCTACACCAAGAATTGCGCTTCTTTGCGCTGTCATTGGAGCTCTCTACTGCCTTTCCTCCACTCTCATGTTCAGTAACTTTAGCATGTCTGCCTGTAGGTGACTCTAACAGACGGACACAAATTTTACTATCCTTGAACGGTGTGTAATGTCCCACTTGATAGGCCCAGCAGCTGTTAATACATAGTTTACTTGCTCTGTTAGACTGTTCCGCAACAGACTCGAGGGACCTTCCCACCCTCAGCTGCCCTGGATGCAGTAGTTGCTTAAGGCTCTGTCAAGGCCTCAAAAAATACCACAGGAAGAGCTAGCATGGTTAAACAGCAAGTTACTATTCCTTTGCTCTTCTTACAAGACCTCATTGTCGTCTGTCGCTGGCAGAGTCACCCGGAGCGGCGAAATGCGGGTCAAAGCACCAGCTTCCTCATCGGGAAGCATACGAATCACCGCAAAGCGCGGCGGAGAAAACGCTTCTACAAGAGCCCAGAAGCTGGAGTCCTCTTCACTGTCATGGCCAGAATTTATGAGCTCAATCACCATCCGCCCGGCCACCGTCGCCGACAGCGAAGCACCTCACGTCCACTGCGAGGCGTTAAAAAAAAAAATGCCATGGCTTTTACGCCGCATTCTTCCAGAAATATGCCCGAGAACTAATACCGGTTGCAACCTACAGTGCGTTGCGGAAGTGGCGGGGGAAATCGTGGGGTTTGCGAGATTCAACCCGAACGCGAACGCGAACGAAAACGGGGGGGGGGGG
>JABCKW010000918.1:0-21464 GCA_014824385.1 Fusarium cyanostomum
AATACTAGGGGGGGCACCTTACGTAAAAGGGGCTGCTGCTAAAGACACGTAACGAGGTTATATAACCTAGATCTCTCTCTTAGACCTAGGACTTAAGCCTCTCTTAGCTTTAGAAAATATTATCCTTACACACACAGCCTCTTTTTGCGCATTAATAAATTTGTTACGTGACGGAATGCTACTTTGTCGCAATCCACGCTGTGGAGATGGCAACCACCTGTTGGGTTGCTGCCTCTAAAGAGCCTAGCTACTGCTGTGTTCCTCTAACCAAGGCCACAGCTAGACCTTTTGGTGCAACGGGCTAAGCGTTGTATCCACCCTTTTGCACCGAGCGATACATAACAAAATTCTTAGTAAAGTTTTTAAATTTTTTTATATAGCTATATATAAGTTAAAACTAAATAACACTTTAATATTTTACTTATATAATATATATAAGTATTATATAATTTTGTTATCTTATAGAGATTTTTATTAATTTATTTATTTACTCTTAAAGTCTTATATTTTAGGTAAGAAGGCATGGCGGGTAATGGGGGGTGGCGGGTAATGAGTGCCCCACGTTAAGGTAGGTACCTAGGTAGTCAAAAATAATCAATCTCCATCTCATCCCTTAGAGGTAGGTATCCTCCCTATTTCCAACTAATTTTTTTCCTCCTTCCAGTCTTCCTCACCCTCCTTCATTCGTTTTCATTTTCTCTTCTTTTATATATATATATCAGTCTCCTGTTCTCTTCCCCTACCGGCTTCAATTGCCCAATTACTCCTCCGTCTGCGCCCGTCACCACCCCCCGTGTGGTCGCCAGCTCACGCCTCCTGCCAACTCAGCAGCTCTCAGCTCTCTTCTCGCGCATCGACATCACCCAATGGCTGCACGCATGCCCCTTCTGCCCGGGCGTTTCGTCGCTTCCCGCCTGTCCCCTCGAGCTTCATCCTCGTCACCTTCCCTGTCCGTCCCGCGCGGTTTTCGCCCCGCTCAACACCGCCGTCCTTACTCGTCTCAACCGCCGAAGCGCAGCGATATCGTCAAATTCTGGCCTTTCCTCATCGTTATCGGTGTAGGATCCCTCGGTTACGTGGGCCTTGTCAACCGTCGCAAAGGTAAGCTCGAAATCCCCGTGCTCCTTCCTCATTGATCTGGGTCTGGGTCTGTTTCTGGTTCTGGGATGAGGGTCGCCGCCTCCTCCGAAACATGTGTTGATGACGGACGAGCTTTTTGGCTTGCATCACGTTTCGCAAACTTTTTGTGACGATCCTTGTACCCACCGCCACCTCACGATCCTTGGAACTTGTTTCTCAACTTTCATCATAGGGTTCACCAACTGACTGCTCCTCTCTCCAGACATGCCTATCCAACACCAACCCCAACTCGAAGCGCCCGAGTCCCCCGCTGGACAACTTCCCCAGGCCGCGAAGCCTACTCCCACCTTCAGCTCTAACGATGTGACCGTCGTCTTCGTTCTCGGCGGTCCTGGCGCCGGCAAGGGAACCCAGTGCTCGAAGCTCGTCTCGGAATATGGCTTTACTCATCTTTCGGCCGGCGACTTGCTGCGTGCTGAGCAACAGCGCCCCGGCTCTCAGTTTGGCGAGCTGATCAAGGACTACATCAAGAACGGCCTCATCGTCCCCATGGAGGTTACCATTGCGCTGCTCGAGAACGCAATGACTGAAGTCCTTCAGAAGTCTGGCTCCAACAAGGGCCGCTTCCTGATCGATGGTTTCCCCCGCAAGATGGACCAGGCTATCAAGTTCGAGGAGACTGTCTGCCCCGCCAAGATGGTCCTCTTCTTTGACTGTCCTGAGGAGGTTATGGAAACGCGTCTCCTCGAGCGCGGCAAGACCAGCGGCCGATCAGACGACAACGCCGAGAGTATCCGCAAGCGCTTCCGCACCTTCATCGAGACCAGCATGCCTGTTGTTGACCACTATAACAAGGAGGGCAAGGTTGTCAAGGTGGATGCCACTCCTACACCAAATGAGGTCTTTGTCACCACTCAAAAGATGATTACTGAGCGTTTGGGTACCAACTTTGAGAAATAAACTCGCATTTCCACATGCACGTGGGGACACCGTCTCGCATGGGGGAACAATCCTGGGGGTTTGGGACTTGTGAGGGTTTTAAAATTATTTGTCCTATAGAACTGGAAGGGGGCGGACTTTTGGCTTTTCCTTTTTCTCTTCCTTTAACCTGTTCTCCCTACCTGTACCCCTATAACAATTTTGTATAATCCACACTCGAATGACCATGTCACCAAGAATAGGGGGTAGATGGACATGTGAAGAACCTGAAATGAATACATTACAAAGACAACTCTCTGAAGTACGCCAACATCATCTGAACACATCAACCTCGCATGTGTTTCTTCTTGTCAACTGGCGTTCACTTTTGATTCTATGTATTGGAAGAGGAGTATCGCGACACCATCTCCCGCTTAATGCTGGGAATAGAAAACCAATATGCTCATGAAACCGGCTACGCCATTCGCAACCCTTCGTTCGCTGGATTTCTCATGTGCCCAACGATGTATTAACACAAAGCAGGTATCAAAATACCTCATTCAAAATACCCCCTTTGGCCTCCCCACGGCGTCTCTAATTCATTTTTCCGTATCCCATTCATATTTGCCATCTCTACTCGTCATTTTCCGGCCGCTCCCGTTGGGGCTCACGGGGCTCACGGGGCTCTCGCTGCTCCCTAGGCTGTCCCATACGACGGCGGCCACCCTCTCCCAGGTTGCCGCTCATGCCGGCGTTGGCGACCTTGCGCTCCAGCTCCTGCATCTCGCGGTCCTTCTGGACCTTTGCGTTGGTCTGCTCCTGGCGCAGGACGCCGAGGACGTTCTGCAGCGTCGATCGCCAGTGGTCGACGCGGGTAGCCAGCTCCTGGTACTGCTTCTGGCCGAAGACGCGATACGTCACCTTATGGACGAGGAACTTCTGGCGCTGCTGTGAGAGCTTGCCCTCGACGAGGCCAGCTCGGATCACGTCGATGGCCCACATCTCGATCTCCTCCGAAGGGATCTGGAGGGCCTTGGTAATCTTGGAATACTCAATCTCGCGGCTGGGGGTAGCGGCCGCAAGGCTGGCAAAGGAGAGGAGGCGCATCTTGCGGTGGAGCTTTTCGTGGTCCAGCTTCTCCTTCTCAACCCAGCCCTCGTGCTCTTCGTTGAAGTCGTTGTAGTCCTCGAGATCCTGCTCGGCAACGATGTCGAGGAGTTGCGAGTAGACGGGGTGGGAGTCGCTAAGGGCCTGCACGCTGGGGATGCCCCGCAGGTCTTGGAAGAGGAAGTGGCTGTTGGAGAGGAGGGACATCTTGACGGCGCGGAGGGATAGTCGCTGGGCCTCCTCTGAAGAAATGGCATCGCCGTCGAATGTTCGTAAAGCCTTAATGATGTACTCGTAGCCTTGCCTGGATAGGTTGGTTAGCAAATGATCAAGATTGTAGAAAACGATTGCGAGCATGCGAGGTTCAACCATTGCCTCCAAATAGTGCTATAGAACGGGCCCTGTTTCTGACCCAATAGTCCACCACATAAGCGAAACAAAGGATAACCTGATAATGCCGCATGGTAGGGGATAACTCACGACTCCTCACCGGCCTCCAGGGCCACCTCAGCAACTTCCTCGTAAATCTTGCGCTGAAAGTCCTCATCGGTGCCCCAGGTAGCGAGCCACTCGGGTAGCTTGCCTAGGTACGTCCGCAGGCTCTCGTACATGCCATGGGACCGCAGGAACTTGAGAATCTCCATAAAGACGCGGGCTCGGACGGGGTCGGCGGGGTCGAGCAGGTTGAAAACGGTGGTCAGGGCATTGAGCGACAGGCCGACGCCGTGGACGGGAGAGTTGAGGAGAGGCTTGGCGAAGGTGCTGCAGAGGGTGGGCAGGTACTTCTTAGGGTCGGAGGACTGCAGGACCAAATGAATCATGAGGTTGGAGGCAGCGGTATACTCCTTCTCGGGGACGGTGTTCAGAGCGTTGGACGCGGAGACGAGCTTGGACAGGATGTCCTCATTGGAGGGGGCCTTGTCCTTGCTCAGAAGCTGCTTGGCATCCTCAGCCTTGAGATACTCGGCCATCTCGGCGGCGAGGTCCTCGAAGGCTCCATCGACGAAGACCAGAGTGGGCTGGCCGGAAGTCTTGGTGGCGGCCATGTTGGCTCGGGCTGAGTCCCTCGCGGGGTGATTTGACGTCAGTCGCGGTGTCTTCGGGTTTGGCTGCTCGTCCGGCTTCGGAAGATACGAACAAGGACGAGGAGGGGATGCGCGGACGGGGAGGGCGGAGGGCGATCTCGAGCGTCGGAGGCGGGTGTTGTAAGGTCGACGAGCGGAATAATGTGAAGATTCTCGTCCCAGGGTCGGAGGCCGAATAGCCCTTTGGTCTCTGGTCTCTAGCGGCCTGGCTGGAACCCCGCCATTTTTTCCTCCCGCTTTTACTGATGTGTGGGCGCTAAGCGATCCAGTCACGTGAAGCCTATCGGGCGAGGACGGTGGCCAGCTCGGTGAGCGGTCAACAAACAACCTCTGACAGAGCCTTTGGCAGAGATTCATATTGGAAATCAATATCAGTATTATACGACGGAGGGCAATGACGGCTTTGGCAAGTGCCAAATTCCAGAGTTCTCATAAGTAGGCGTATCGACAACAAGTGTTATCGGTTTAAATTGCCATATACTAGGTAGGTACCTACCATATACCTTCTCCCATCTTTATTATTTCGTCAGTGAGATTTGTTTTTGACTTTATTCTTATCATTTCGACAACTATATCGTGCGTCAGACTCGAGGATATTTTGCCCCTGGACTTTTGGCACTTTTGTGAACATAAAACTCCAGAGTGAACATCTTGGGACTTTTGATATGTTTCAGACAGTTATCATGAGCTCAACAGTTGCCCGTCCAATTTCCTTGCTGAAATCCTTCTCCTTCAGTCGGGTACGAATAAACCCCGATTTCGAATGACCCCCAACCTCGGAATAAAAATCCTAAATAAAACAAGCCCCATACGTACAAATCTCCAATGCGCGACCATTCCCGTCTTCTATAGAACCATTTCTCCATCAAATACAAACAATACCAAGGACAACCGAATACTGGTCACGAAAGCCTAACACCGTTACACACTCGCTGACCTCTTCCCCCGGGTTCCTTAGTTCTCCTCAAATGATTCGAGCCCGCTGTTTCATCGTTTGGCCTTGCTCGCCTTGACCTTGTTGACATTATCACCTATCGGGTAAATGCTCGAATCATCGTCTGCGAACAGTTCTTGGTCGCCCTTACCTCCCATCTCCATGAACTCTTGAGGGGCCCGTTGAGAAGCGGGCCCAGCCTCCTTGGAAAAATTGGTAACGCGACCTTTGTTCTTCGCAAACACCTTTACAGGGTTCTTGTTCTTGCCAACTTCCAGCTGAGCTGTCACTTGGACCGAGTTGAGCGATGACAAGAGAGTCCTCTCGCGGGCCGGGGCTCTTCGGTTGACTTCGAGACCTGCAATGCCGCCAACAAGACCACCTGTGCTGTCATTAACACCAGGTGTGCTCTGTGCGAGCCAAGGATGTGACAGGCATTGATCAATCGTAAACCTCTTCTCAGGGTCGACAATCAACATCGAGTCGATCAAGTCAACTGCTCCAGGTTAGTATATTCTTGAACCGGAAGATGTTAATATTCTTACGAGCTGGATCTCCAACAGAGTCCCAGTAGGGAGAAGGGTAGTCGAACCGGCCACTCTTGATCTGCTGAGAGAGAGTGAAGGGGAAGTCGCGCGAGTAGAGCTCATCAGAAAAAGGTGGGAAGCCACAGAGGCAGATGTAGAGAACGACTCCCAGGGACCAAACGTCGACAGCCTTGGTGTATTTGCGTTGTTTCGAGTCGGCTAGAATCTCGGGAGCAACGTAACTGGGAGTTCCACAAAGTGTGGTTGTGAATGACTCCTCTCCAATGATCTTGGCCAATCCAAAATCGGCGAGCTTTACATGTAGGTTCTTATCAACCAACAGAATGTTTTCGGGCTTGATGTCCCGATGCACAATGTTGCGCTCATGCTAGACAATCACCGTCAGCTCTACACAGTCCTCATCGCACCACAGATGCAAGGTATCAGTGGCTTACCAGGTACTTGATGCCTTGGAACAGCTGCGTAAAAAGCTTCCTTGACTCATCCTCGCTAAGCTTCTGTTTCATGACAATATAATTGAAAAGCTCTCCCTCTGGCGCCAATTCAAGCACCAGGTAGACGCGGTCGCGCTCGTTAAAGGTGTCCTTGAGGCAAAGGACGTTGGGGTGGCTGACGCCCATGAGGACACCGATTTCCTGCTGCAGACCTTCCGTCTTGGAGCGATCCTCCATCCCGGCGTGCTTGGTGAAGATCTTGACGGCGTATCGCTGACCACTGGACTTTTCGACGCAGAGGTAGACTTCAGCAAAGTGACCCTTGCCAAGTTTCTCCAGCAGCGTGTACTGCTGTAGGAAGGCGTTCGTGTGGCGGGTCTGGGGGTAGCGGAAGACGAAGCGCGCCTTGCCGTGAACGGCGATCTCATCTTGCTCCTCCAGCTCGCGGCGCTGATTTCGGCCGACGATGGCCTCGTTAACGTAGGTTCCGTTACTCGACAGGTCCTCGACGATCGCCACGGTGTCATTGCCCTTGTTCTCGGTGAAGATGAGGCAATGTCGGTTCGAAACGATCCCGTCGTTAACGACAATGTCTGCCTAGAGGTTAGTGGTGACACTAGACTGGCACGAAATTGTCACATTACTGACCACACTCAGGGTGGCGTCCTATGAGGTAGCCACCGGAAGCGGCACCCTTGACCTTATTCTTCTCGAAGGATTCTTCCTCCTTCAAGGCGGCTGCTTTACCATTGTTGGTCATGTCCTCTTTCTTGGTCCCATCAGCAACGGTCTCTGGCAAGGGACACGCACTTCGCCTCTTCAGGACAATAGGCTTGTCGCCATATTTAGGGTCGAGGGGAACAAGATATCCCCAGACGCCTTCGCGGACTTCGTCTTCGATATCATCTGAGATGGCAGGGTGACGATCGACGAACTGGCTCAGCGGCTGGGTATCTTGGGGTGGCGAAGACAGTGCCTGAGCCTGGAAGAAAGCGTCTTCGGTCTTCTTGGGAGTTACCTCCTGTTGGTGCTGACCCGGAGGAGTGGCGGTGGGTTCCTTGTTGAGCTCGCTGGACTCATCGGTGAGATGTGTGAGAGGCGATGGAAGATGTTGCCTGTTGACGACGGGGGTCTTGTCTGGATCAGGAGACAGACGTTCGGATCTGCGAGGCTTCTTGGTCTCGGTCTCGTCCTCTGGTAGCGAGCCCTGAGAAGGCATGTCAGTACGAGTGGCGAGGTGCGGCGTGCGACGAATGATGCGCGCAACGGAATCTTCGGAGGCGACGACAGCTCATCAACAGGCAGGGGAGACGCAGGAGTATCAAGATAAATGGAAGAGAGGAGAAGAAAGACTAACGCGCTGACGCTTCAATTGGCTCTTGTCGGTTTGCGGAGCCATGTTGGCTATGGCCCAGCAAGCTGTGGATGAAGCTGAAGACAAGCCAGGTGAAATTGATCCCGATGAGATGAGCTGAGATGACGACCTAGAACGGGGGACGTGTTTGGTGGGGAAAGGAGGACAGTGATGCCTAGGAGGAAAGGGGGAAAGATTATGGAAGAAGTTGAAGCGAAGAAGGGCAAGGGGATTTGCCGTGAACGAAGCCCGGACCCGAAGGTTATGGTGGTGTTCTTCTGATGGTGGAGGAGGAAGCCTGGAGCTAAGGTACCTTGTGTGCGGCAACTGCGTAGAAAACGGTACTTGTTGGTTCCAAGCCACCTACTTTACCTCTGGATACGGCCCCCAAATAATGAGCTTGCCCTTGCACGTTGACCTGCCGAGCGAGCCACAGCCTCGAGGAAGGGGCTTTAGTAATGATAAAAAAGGGTGTTTACATATTTTAGTGAGGATTAAAACTCTGATCTTTGAGTCTGGCCATACATCGGATTTGAAGAGTTGCTCACTGGGTCAGCGCAGCCGAGAGGGTCACGCTCGCTTGTCGATGACAGCATCGGGGGGCTCATCAAGTCGAGACCTTACCTGGCCTGGCCTGTAAGGGATGTGCTCATTAGCCCCCGCCCAGCATCCACTGCAAGATGGATCTCGCGCTCCCCGTTCAGTGGATCCATTCGCTAGACCCGTAGAACAGTCCATCGCATTTGGTCCCAGGCTCCATAGGCTGTGAAGAGGTGACTTGCAGTCTCAGGAGATGGGCATGATGCCGCTGCTACTGTCACTCGAGAACTGGGGTTGTCGAGTGCCCTATAAGTGGATCCTCTTTTTTTATTCGACCAGATTTCCTGAATCCCGACCTAGTTTCAAGTCTTTCTGTCAACCTCGCGTGAGAAGGACTTGCAAAGCCATCAAGCACATTTCAGGCCCCATCAACCCCCATGTTGTACCACGATCGAGATGCCAACCCATGCTTAAACACCAGATGATCAACCACACCTCTCATCAGATACATATACGCAAGTCCTGCGCTTATAATCCCATGGGCCTTCTCCCCCTGTCGTCATCCGCCAACCTCAACGAGTCACGCTGTTCGCTATGGGACGCTCCGCATGCCCACACGACGCCCGTTTTTGCCCACTCCCATATCCTTCTGTCACGCGCATCATGACTTGATATCGGCGACGGAACAAAGCAAATCCTCATCTTAGAAGGTCTGACAGCTGCAGCAGTTCATGTAGAGTTGAAGGTAATATTCACGTCACGTCAAACACGCATCTTCCCGACAAAATCACAGTTCATATTGCAGATCCCAAAGTCGACATTACCATTATTCAATATCCATGCTCTTGCTTTTCAGCGTACAATAAGGTAATAAACAGCAACGTGCCCTATCCAACAGCCCGGCACTTCTACCAAAGCTCTAGACGCACGCAATGCCACCCTCTCTATGGTTCTCTCATCGTTCCAAAAAGGATGCACGTATCCGTCTCAACTTCCTTCGCTCTCTTCAAGTCTTCCAATGTGTCGATAATGTTTCTCCCCGTGGTCATAGTACGGAGAAAGCCATCTCCAACGCCTGTAAACTCCTTTGCGCCCGTCTTTCTCCAGTCAGAAATGCCTGCCTTCCGTCATTATGAAAGTAAAGTCATCGTTAAACCAACCCCTTTGAAGAAAAACGTCATTTGCTCTCCAGGTTCCTTGGCCGGGGGAGGTCGTACAAAGAGTAACAGAAACCTAAGCCTGCCCATCGTTCCTAGCATCTGGGCTCCTATTTCTCGGGGATGGGGACCCTGGCCAGTCTGCCTCCTGTGCTGACTCGCTTCTGAAGCCGAGCCTCTCTCTCGCGTTGGAGCCTCTCGGCTGAACTCATGCTCCCAGGTAGCGTGGGTACCGCATCGCTCGAGCCCACAGTCATACCACGCCCGCGCTTCTGCTCCACGTAGAGGTGCGCGAAGCGCCCCAGTGGAAATGCCGGCATGGCTGAAGGTATCTCAGCCCCATTCTGGACCAACAGCTCTGCAACTGGGAACGGCACAACCTTGGCATCTGGGTCGGTTGCCGTCTGCGCGGGTGAGGGTGACGGCGCTGCTGGGTCTGCCGCAGCCAGAGCAAGAAATACAGCATGAGTGCCCCTCATCTTATCGACTGTGTTCGGGTTCGCCTTGAGCGCCAAAGCATAGAGCACCTGTTGGATCTCGTTCTTTTTTATGGCGGCCAGCAGCGTCTCATCCGCCGTGCTGTATCGTGACAGCGTTGGCGAAATGGGCTCCACGAACGCTCGATCCACATACTTTGCTGTGATGAATCGAAGGCGATGTTCACGGCTCGTTTGCCCTGTCGGCTTCTGTGACTGGTCAAGCTTCGCCTCCCAGACCATGTTTGAGATTCGGTTCCCAATCAGCAGTAGCAGCTCGACAATATCAACCGTGAAGGACTTGATGTCCAGCGTCAGAGACCGCACCTTACTGATATGGGTGCCGAGTGACCTGTGAATGCCACTACACTCGATGCATAGGATGATGCCCAGGTTAATCGACACCCACTCAACCTTGGATCCAGAACCACAGTCGGCACACCACATGTTCCCCTGGTCATTATCACGAACCATCTGGAGCAGCTTGTCAGGGTGCTCATCGTATCCGGAGCTCGTAGTCCTAACCGCGATAGGCCGTGCGCCAACCGTTATCCTACGACTTGGTACACCGCTGCTGGAGGAGCTGTGATGATTTCCGTGACTCAGCGACTGCGTTTTGCCCGTGAGGACAGAGCCAATGTCTCTCTTGAAAGACGAGTCGCCATTGGATGAAGTCGGCTTGCCCTGGTAGCTGCGGCCCTCCATTGCGCTCTGCAAAGCGTTGTTGATGGCCAGAATCCAGCTGTTCATGTCTTCCTCTGACGTAGCCTGGTACACTCGCTTGAAATTCGGTGTAATAACCTCAAAGCAGAACCGTCGCTCGGCATTCCGGGCTTCTCGAACAGATGCCATTCGGAGGTCGATGGGGTCCATGTGGAGATCGAGCTTTTGTTTCCAGTTGCTATATTCAGACAACTTTCCCTGATCTAACACGATCCAGAATCTATTTACAGTCAGTACAGATTTGTCGAGTCAGGTTCTTGAAGAACTCACTTATGCCAGCCCTGTTTGTTCAAGTTTCGAGGATCAACGTGTCCTCCAGGTCTGTTGAGCGCCCACAAGAGTCCTTCCTTGCGATGGGTGACCGCTGACTGTGAGATATCCCGTTCTTCGAGGTCGCGAATGCCCTTGAACTTGGATTGGGTGGCTGGGCTTCCCACCACCGACTGCCCCAGGCTGCCTGGAGACCTAGATAATTCCGCGCCTATGGGAGAACTCACGGTGCCAGAATTTAGTTGAGATCCGGTGCTGTCTGCACGGCCCAAATCGGAATCCGAGGTGTTACCCGTATTTCCATTGGTGGCAGAGGCGATAGGGATGCTGTTGGTTGTGCTGCTTTGCTCAGGCTCTTTGTAAGGGGGGTTGCTCTTTTCAAGGAAGCGCCTCTTCTCCTCGCGCTCGCGCCGCTGATATTGATACTCTTTATCGGCCTCCGAAACCTCGGTTGATAGTGCTTCTAGCTGGGGCAGGAGAACCTCGATCTTCTTAGCTGTAGCGAGGAAACCCCGTGTTTGAGAATCGGCATATTTGGTAAGGTGAGATAAAACCTCCTGCTCCTTGCGACCTCCGTGGAGGTCCTGCATGAAACTAGAGTAGTCGAATCGCTTGAGTTCAAAGTTTCGCCGCTTATTCTGGTATTTCGAGTCGGCCTCGGCAAGTTTCTTAGCTTTAACCGAGTCTTGACGCTGTCCTAAGTAGCGGGATACGTATGCATAGTAATCCTTGCTCTCCTCTTCGAAATCTCGCTTCTTCGACTCGGCTTGTTTGATGTCGACCTGATACAGCTTTGTTACGGGTTCGATAATAACCTTCTGGAGGTTGTACGTGTTTTGCCGCTCAAAGGACAGGATTTCTCTTGCGATCTTGTCAAAGTAGTGTTCCAGAGCAGGCTGGACAGCGTTGGCGTTGGTTGACGCTGCCTCTCGCAGCGAGTCCACGAAACCGAGGAAGGCGTCGTTGGCGTCGATTTGACAAGCGTGTGCCTGTTCTGCCTTCTTCAAAACCTTCTTCATCTGTGTCCTCATGTTGCCCGTCTTTTGCTCGAGGGCCTTAAGAGTGGCTCGAAAGACAGGACCATCGTCACTAACCACAACTTCGTCTCCTGGCCTGGGACAAGGCACATCCACTTTAACAGGCTCTTGCATTTGAGAAAACGAAGGTGTAGGCGGTACCTCAGCGGTGGGTACCAGGGGTGAAATGGGTTCGTCGAGGATGTCAGGAACGGTCATGCGGGAGTCGACTGATTGGGCAGAGGCGACTCGAATCTTAGGCGGAGACGCCAGTAGGAAAGGAGGGGAGGGCGAGCTCGGATGGCTTGAGGATGCGGGCGTGCCTGGAAGAGTGTGAGTAGGCAATATAAGAATGTAGTATGGGAAAGTCAATACCTGCAACAAAATAGGAGAAAGTCGCCAATGTGTGCAGTCTATGGGCCCGTGAATCATACTCGACAAACTAATTTCTCAAGTCAGCAGCCGCTTGCGATGTAGTATAAGAGAACAACAGTACGCTGCACGTGTTCCTCCAGCCGCCTCCTCTGTCCTCCGTAGGCTTTGGTGGTGTCCATTTCCATGTCCACTCGAATGTGACTGACGGGCTTCCGCCGGTGGAATAATCACCGACCAAGGCCACATTGGCATTCTTGTGCAAGTTCGGATCGGCGTGAAACTCGCGAGTCACTAGGTTCTCGACTTCTTTAGAATTTGAAGCGTAGACGTAAGTGAGGCCCGAGATGTTGGTGTCGATGGGGGCGGGTTTTACGTCAGGAGAGGTGGCAGGCTGGGCAGCCTGTGACTGTCGCATAACAAACGTGAAAGAGAATATGAGCTCGTCATCGTTGCTCAACTTAAGCAGAAAACTTGGTGGGCCTGTCGGGTTTAAAGGGTCGGTATCCTAGAGGCGGGTCAGAGGATGCGGCAGACAGAGGTCGCAAACCGGTGTGAAGAGGGGAGGCTGCTTTGAAAGCGGCGCAAACCAACCTGGACAAATTCTACAGGAGATGTGTCGCCGAGCGGCCTCTGAGCGGATACTTTGGTAGCTGGATATGCATTGGGAACAATGTTTACAGAAGTGCGCTTCCGCGGGTTTGTAACGGCCAACGAAGATATGCTCACTAGAGGACGAAGTCGGTCAGTGAGAGGGACAAACCACGGGACTCGGAGCGGGAGCGCAGCAAGGAACGAAACGCGGGGAAGAGCAGGTAAGCATACACCGATTCTGGTCTCTTAGGTAGAGAGCAGGACCCTCGTCGGGCTTGCTGCTGACGATGCCCATTGTCGAGTCGCGTTGAGAGAGTGGCGAGCGGCGAGAGACGGGGGACTGTAACAGTCGCGGCCGGGCCTAGGAACTGGAGCTGTCGAGATCTTTTAAGACGGAACGACGAACGTAGGCACACCGGGGGCGCACAACGGCGAAACAGGCGACAGGCGACACTGTAACACCGTGACAGCGAGCAGCAGGACAGGATAGTGCCGGTACGAATCGTGGTGACGCGGGGCTCAGAGCGGGACAGGGGAGGCCGTCATCTGGCGCTGAGCCAACCGGAGTGGCCCACTCGCACCTTGACTAGCTGTAGAAATGATGTCGGGGTCGCAGGCTTGCAGACTTGCAGACTCGCGTGGCTCAGGGCGCAGGCGCAGGCGCAAGCGCAGGCGGGCTGGATGTTCGCGACCGCCTCGGGAATGGGCGTATTGTCTACCTACTGACTGTATTTAGCGGGTGCACGAGGGTCGACGGGCGACGCAAGTATCGAGGTGTGGTGCGCGGCGGATCAGGCAGTCGAAATTCCGATTCCCGTACTGATAATAGTGCTGCTGCCTATGGGCGTCGTAATACTGGCGACGATAGAATGAACACGGCGATGAGGAACACTCCCCTAGCAGCGGCGAGAAGATGTTCAACTGAAGTATGCAATAGAGAAGCCGTGAGCGAGCAGCCGATGGTTGTCCGAGACGGAGGGGATGATGACAGGAGAAAGACCGAAGCAGGAGGTGAGGGGGGTGAAAAGTCAAGCACGAGAGTGGTCGTTCTCGCAAGAAGTAAAAGCGATGCAGTCCAAGGAAGGCAGGAAGTACGAAAATAGTGCATGGGATTGAAGAGTCCAGGTCGGAATATCCGTAGATCCAAGGTAATTTAGTAACGAGACAAACAAAGAAACGGCCCGGGGCGTTCGTCCTCTGGCCCCGACTGGCAAATTGCTCCGTACTCGTTCGGGTTTACTTTGTTCGTCAGGGTCTTTGCATGCAATATGTGAGTTAGTTGCAGCTTGTCGGAGAAGCAGCGCGGTAATTTGTACATGACATTGGATCCAATCGATGGAGACGATATGCTTCGATGGAGAATGGCTGCAGATTAAAAGCAGCTCGCGGTGATCAACCAGACTTGGCGTTCTCCTCTTTGCCCTTTCCAATTTTGTATTTCTTGATGATATTTGAATCATCCGTAGCGAATCAGACCTTTTTGGCCTCGTCTGTTGGTGGTGTCAGGCTTCCCACTGTGACAATCCCAAATCCCGCGCCCTTTAAAAGCACTCTTCCACCAGGTTCAGGTTCAGGTTAACGGATAAGGACTCGAGCGCCGAGGGAAACAGGGAGCTGGTCTTTATCCGGTCCGAGATCCTTGCGAAACAGAACAGCCGGACGCTCTCAAACAGAATTTGGTCCTTGGTGGCATTGTTTAGGTTTAGTCCGCTTCCTTGTCCTTGGGGGCCTGTTGTTGGATTGATGGACTAGCAATGGTTAGATAAGAGGAGAGTGACATTGAATCGAAGCCAATGTCAATGGCATGTGCAGGTACCCGTGGATCATCTAAAATTGGGGAACTCAAGCTGTTCCCTTCAGTTTTGAAACGCAATGGCGCTGCTGGGGGCGCTTGGACTGGGATAACGGCGTCTACAGATTAAGGTATAGAGAACGGAGCGGTCCCAGCCCAAAGCCAGAGTGTGCATCTGAAATCTGTAACTTATTAGCAAGGACTGCTTTTTTTGTTGGCCATTTTCGCTCTCAATTCCAGTCACATTGCTTCCCCGGTCACACTGTCACACTATCATTTCAAGGGCCCTGACCACCCCTGGCTCGGTCCTTGGATTCTCCAGACAAGGAACTGTTTCTGCTGATCCCTTCAGGCATTCTACGCCAGGATCCATGACCGTGGATCCTCTTCAGCGGGGTTCAAGTCCTTCAACCTCCAGATTTACCCAATCGTCAAGAGGATGCTCGTCATCCATCACGATGTTGATAAACCTTGGTGAGTAACCATTCATATCAATCATGACATACCGAACGTGGTTGCTTCAAGCGCTCTCGAGCGACAGAGCACATGGACAGCGGCATGACCAAAATGGATGCGGTAGGAACAGGTGGCTCACAAATGCAGCACAGGAATATCACCCCTGCGTCCTCGTGAGACGTCTTATCCTGTCTGATCCAGAGGTCTACATAGTAACTCTCATAGCACACGAGAACAGGAACACATGATTCCCTACCATGAGTGTCCGTGTCGACGATTACTTCGAGTACTCCGTAGTGGCTCAGCTATTCGCCAGGCCTCCGCATTCATGCAAGAACGTTATCTGTATCCGTAGTTGATACGACGAGTCTGACTAACAGCTCGGGTAACTCGGTGTGCTTCACCCGAAGAAAAGGTATGGAAAACATAAGCCGGTTACAGTGGGCATTTATCATTTATTCAATTTCCCTTCTAAAAGGGTGTATTGTCAACACCTAGCTCATGATTTACCGTGCTCATCCCTCTTCTTCTAACCATTGTCGAATGAGCTGGCAATGTCTTAGATGACAAGAGGCATTGTACGTACAGTGGAATGAAATCGAGGGTTATAAAGCTACCTAGATCAGGGGCTAGAGATGACCAAAACCTCATACAGTAGTTTTAGACATTCATGTCGAAGAACTGCCTAGTATGTATAGGTAGCTATTAACATGCTACTTAATTACCGTTTCCCTCTCTCATGTCCTTCGTAGTACTCATCAGCCATCTACCTAGGTACCTATGAATCCATCGTGAGATTACGTACGATACTGTGGCGCTGCCGCGTTTGTGGCGCAGACTTTTACATGCCTCTTTACTGATCAGGAGTACCCGTTGGTTCATGTGTCGCTAAGGCTCCATGGCGAACCAATCTAGTCTAGCTTGCTAGGTTGGCTCGNNCTCAGGGTCCTGTCGAGAGTCATTAGCGGTTCAAAGTGCCTGTGCATCCCTGGCGCGTGTTCCTCAGCCTATGGATTCAATGGATGACGTTGTGTCCCGTTCCTTGGGCTGAGCTTTTTGTTTTGGGCTTTGTTTGGGCTTGTAGCATCCAGCAGCTGCCCACCTTCAGCGTCAATGCTTCGTTGTTCGGGTACCACTGCCCAGGACCTGAGCAAGACGGGACTGACCATCTTTCACCTGTTGCCCTTGGGAGATCAATTACCCACACACCATTGATGAGAAAGTTACAGTTACCGCTGTCACTTCTTTTCAGTTAATCAATTGTCACGGTCTTACAGTCATTCGGTACCGCTGTGTCCCCGCTTCCACTGTAAGGCATTGGTACTTAACGAATCTGACGCAGGGATTGACTGAAAGAGGCAACAGAGCGGCTCTTACCTCCATCACTTCACCGTCAATCCGCCCTTACCAAGTTCCAAAGTCAACCACCATTTGGAGACCAACGAGAAAGTCTGTGTCGCATAATCGGTCTTTATCATTCCATCCGCAAACCCACCGTATATCTATTACTTTCTTTACGTCGACATCCAAGACCCCTCGCTCCTTTTCTCCCTTGCCTCGCTCATTACAGGCTCCGTCCCCTCTCGCTCCTCCATCAGCACCGACTTCGCTGGCGCCATCTTACTTTCTAACCGCCGCCGGTTGTCATGAGCTGGGGCGCGTAGATATAGACCACTTTGGGCAACATATTGCGTCCTGAGCAACCCGTCATTCGCCTAGATCGCCGTCGCCGTCATCTTCCCCCTTGACCGCCGTCATGTCAGGAACTCGGAGCTCCTACAATCCTGGCCGCCGCATGGGCAGCAGCAGAGACCTTGGCAGAGCCCGCGCAACCTCGAAAGCCCAGGCCATCGTCGTTGAACATGATGAAGCTCGCAGCTTCGCCCTGCGCTCTGCATATCTACACTACCTCTTACAGCCCAAGGCCAAGCGAAAACAATATGTCCCCGCCCCAAAGCAGCCTGTCCGAACCCATACCAGCGTCGGTATGTTGGTCCAGGAGTTCACATCCGGCTCTTCGTCCAGCATGAAGCTACCTCACAACTTCGCCAGTGCCTTGCTCGACCGTTGCGGCGGCGTACTGAGGGGCAGCGAGCGCCTCCCTGGGTACAACGATGCCATCGTCAAGCGAAGCTTCGCAGAGGCTTACACCACCTTTTCGGAAAGAAATTTCCGCAAGACCATCGACAAAGAGAGAAAACTCGAGCCTCTCATCCTCATGTTCTACACATCTGCCACCAAGGCAGCCCAGAAAGGCGCCGCTCCTGACGACGATTCTTGGAAACTCATACCCGATCGACACCTCGCCCTCTTTGTTCGCCTTATCGCCACTATCCTTAGAGATCAGGGCCACGATCGCGATAAGTCTGAACTCATGTCCAAGCTCAATTCGCTCGAGAAGAAACTTCTCACGAATGACCAGAACTTGGTCGGCGGTGGATCCGATGGCGCTGGCACAACCATCGAAGTCGTTGTTCCCTTGAGTTATGATGTCAAGGACATGCCCCTAGTTCAGCAAGTTGTCCGGATTTTTGGACTGAGCCTCTCCGAAGCGCAAGCCGAAATCAATGAGAACAAGCAGGTATGGACGGAGGAAGCAGCGCTCAAAGATCTCAAATCATATCAGACCAGGCTCAACTCGGACATGCAAGGCGCTCTACGGAGCCAGGACTTTGACCTTGAGGAATCCTTCGCCGAGTGGAAGAAATCCGAATCTCCCCATCTCTCTCAGATGATGCTCGACATTCTGACGGCCAAGCCAGAGCTGGCTAAGACGTCGAGTGGTGCTCTGGACAAGCCCTTGTCCAGTCGACCTCAGTCGACCTACAGCGATCAAGCCTTTGCAGACCTAAGCCGTGCTCTCTCCCAATCAAACGACGGCTCCATGGTCTTCGATCCATCCCTTAACCTTGCTTCCCTAAACCTTGGTGATTCCAGCATCCGAGCAGTGGAGGAGAACATCTACACGTTTGTACCTCCGGATCCTAGAGCCTTTTTCAAGTATATCCTTCAGCATGCCATGACCTTTGATCAGATCAATAGCGACCCTGATCTTGATTATCAGCCCCTGTCAAAGCAGTCCATGGATCTGTTGACTGAACTATGCGTGAGGTGGAGAGTGCCCCAGTGCTCTAGACTCATTGCCTTGCTAGAGGTTGCGTCGCGCAATTTCTTGGATCGAGAACTGCTCCCGGAGGAGATGGATGCCGTTTTTGATTTTGTCAAGATGCCACTTCCTGAGCTCAAAAAGCCTCCTCACATGTCAAATTACTGCACCCCTCTATCTGAGATTGATCCAAGCCGTTGGACAGTCCATGATTTTGCCGTCTATCAGCACACCCTCCATACCCTTCACGAGGCGCTGCTGCGTGATCTTTATGACCTGATGGAGCGGTGTTACGATACAAAGCCACCCCAGATCGGGGTTGTTCAATACATCTTGGACCACCACATCTTCAGCGACCCCTGCTTTTCCCCTAGGCCCGAGGCTTCAACTGAGTTTGCTGAGCACCTCACTCAGCGTCTTCATGACCAGGCCAAGGAGACCTACCGTCAGAACATGGAAAAGGAAATTTCAGCGGACAGGAATGACTGGCAGTTCGGAAATGTGGTCAAGCTGGGGAAGACGGTTATCAAGCTTTGCGAAAGAATCAAGAAGCGTTACAATAAGAACCCCGAGATCATGGGAGTGAACCCCTTCCACATCCTAGTCCAGGAGGTATTCCCGCGATTCGAGGAGGACGCAAACGCCATCATTGGGTCTATTTTGGAAATGGCTCAGGAAACTGGTACCGAGCTTGACATCCAAGACGGATTCGATCTGTACAAAGAGCTGGTTGCGATCCGCCGAATCCACTGCGATTCTCTCCCTGGTCGTCCGTTTGCTTTCAACATCGAGAACCTTTTGGTTGATTTTGTGTGGCGCTGGATTCGTGCCGCTGAAGACAGAATGGAAGACTACGTTGAGCAGGCCGTCAAGCAGGATCAGTTCCAAGTCCGCACTGAGAACCCAGATGACATCCCTCGAGACTCAGAGCGGCACAGTGTGTCCATCATTGACATGTTCATGCTCTTCAATCAAACGCTCGATACCATCTTCAACCTCAATTGGGACAATGATGAACATCATGCTAGGTTCATGACGGCTCTCTCGAAGACATTCTCAATCGGCATTGGCAAGTACTGTGAGATTGTGGATCAACGTTTTGGAATGGAAATGGATCGCCCTTCGGCCGAGGAGTTGGCGGCGCAGACTCAAACCACTCAAGAGAAATGGATGAAGTATGCGAAGGATGCTTGGAACAACAAGGATCGGATTGAGCCCTTCCAATTCTACTCAGAGGTGGGAAAGCATGCCATGAACTATGCCCTCCAGTCACAATGATGGAACTAACTTTGCCCCAGTCTTTTGTGAAGCTCAACAACATCGAGTATGCCATGCAGGAGCTAGACAAGCTTGAAACGGCTATGGACCCGGATGCTTGCGCTGCACTGCTGGAGAGGATTGACGGACCCAAGAAGAAGGTCCGTAGGCCGAACAAATACACCTTTACAATCAAGGTGGTCGAGGCCGAAGACCTCAAGGCCTGTGATCCCAATGGCTACAGTGATCCTTATGTGGTGTTTGGCGACGAGTATCAGAAGCGATTGCACAAGACGAGGATCATCCAGAAAAGCCTTAACCCTCGCTGGGACGAGACCTTTGACATAACAGTTCAGGGGCCCGTCAATATGATTGCGACTATCTGGGACTATGACACGTTTGGCGACCACGATTACGTGGGACGAACGTCGCTCAAGTTGGACCCTGTCCATTTCAGCGACTACCTGCCTCGCGAGTTTTGGCTAGATCTGGACCTGCAAGGCCGGCTGCTCATTAGAGTTAGCATGGAGGGCGAGCGAGATGACATCCAGTTCCACTTTGGAAAGGCCTTCCGGCACCTCAAGCGTACTGAGAGAGACATGGTCCGAAAGGTTACGGATAAGGTAGAGAATCGCTCAAGCGGCTGTCGGGGATATGTGCTAACACTTGACAGCTCACTTCTCAGATCAATAATACTCTGTCTCTCGAGACTCTCAGGCATCTGCTGGGTACTGGTGGCATTGGAGCATCGGTTACGAGCCTATGGAAGAAGCGCGCATCGACGATACCCACGGCGACCCAGGCCCAGATCGACGGTGCCTTGACGCCGCTGTTCGCATATTTCGACGAAAACTTTGCCATCATGAAGCAGACTCTAACAAAGGCCACCATGGATGCTGTTATGGCACGACTCTGGAAGGAGGTGTTGATGGTGATTGAGACTCTGTTGGTTCCGCCTTTGTCGGAGAAACCTTCACAACAGCGGCCCCTTATACGCAAGGAGCTAGACATTGTCTACCAGTGGCTGGATCTACTTTTCCACTTCTTCAATGCCAAGGACGAGTCGGGAGAGCAGCTGGGTGTCCCGGCGGAGACGCTCAAGTCGCCTAAGTGGCACGAGCTGGCCTCGCTAAACTTCTTCTACTTTGAGGACACTAACAGTTTGATCCGGGAGTCGGAGCGCATGGCCGCTGCAACAGCGCAACGGGCACAGCTGGCTCTCCAGCAGCAGAGCCAGCAGCACAACCGTCTTTCGGCTCCAGCGGCGCTCGGAGCGTCGTTGGGTGGTGCCGGGGCCTTTGCGAGTATGGGGACGATCCGGCGCGGCAAGAGTATCATGATGAGTCGCAATCTAGGCACTATGCGGAAGGCAAAGGAGGCGAAGCGACGGGAGGCGCAGGCGGATCCGAGCGATGATATGATCCTACGCATCCTTCGCATGCGGCCCGAGGCGGCGCATTATCTCAAAGAACGGCATCGCCAGAAGGAGCGGCAGGCGGCCACGGCGGCAGCGGCTCTCATTGTCAAGAATAGCGTGACACAGGGATGGAATTCTTCAGCAGGGCCTGCGTTTGCAGGTAACTTTGGACGGAACAACTTGCCGCGACGATAAGAGCTTCAGGCGTTGGTTAATAGAAGGGGAGGGTCATTAGATACCTGACAGGACACCGAGATTGGTTGATTGGCTTGGCTTGGCTTGGCTTGACACAGGTGAAAGGGAGAGTCATGGAAGATTTGTTACTCTTTGGTTTGCGTTTTGTTGATATCTTGCTAGATGGAATGGCATCAGATACCCTCATTCGTGCAGGCAGCGAGGTTGATTGTAGCGTATTGCTTGGACACACGGGCAACCAGGGCACGTTTGGGAAGCGATAAGGTATATTAATAAACAAAATAGTTACAATATTATTAAAATAGTTGCTGTATTGTGAACTGCAAGGAGTGTGTCTTGCATAGGTAGCTGGAGGTTATCGACGCCCTCCCTTGCTCCGGTAACTCGGCTCGTCGGCACAAGACCTGTGCGTTCTGGCAATGTGAGCTGCTCCCATACTAATCTTTGACTTGTCAAGCGCTCTAATACAACATTCTTAACCTCACGACAATTGTCGGAGTCCAATACAATGTGGATCTTCGGATGTCACAGGCGTCTGACATCAGGACCAAGACTAGGGTCTAGAAAAGGTGTAGAAAACAAGATAGGGATCAAGGTCAGTATCTAGATGGGCATAAGGCCATTTATACCATA